>JAGXCT010034163.1:0-45303 GCA_022495035.1 Philopotamus ludificatus
TTGTTCCGGTCTCTACATTTTTTTTTAGACGGTAAAACCTTTACTTCAAATGAGGTGGTCAAAAATCACCTGGATCAGTTTTATGAGCGTGGAATCATGCTTTTGCTAGAAAGATGGCAATAGGTATTGGACCAGAAAGGACAATATTTAATTCAATATAAAACAACCTGATAGAATGCATTCCATTTTAAGAGCATATTGATTTAAATACCAACTGTACCGTTGTATAATCCAAAAATGAATAAATGGGCCACATCAACATTTATCTTAAATGTGTAGGACGATTTTTTTCTATGCGATAAAATCTAGGTTATTTTTTCATATGTAATGAATTTAGAAATCTTAATTGAAATTATTCGACATTGATATAATGGAAAATGGCGTTTTTTTTTAACATTATCAAACTATGATTATTTCATCGAAAGGTTTTTCTGTATATAATATGTCGTTTACGAATCGTTAGTCGAAAACAAATTGTTAGATGATTTGATGATATAATAGATGCCAAGGTGATCTTCAAGAACATGAGAACTGTGATGAAAACGAATAGCGGTGATATTACGTCATTGGGTCATCATTGTTTTCCATAATAAATAATGGATATAAATAAATGCAGCAGTTATAATAATGATATGCATAGTTAATTAAATTCATAACAAATCTCATGATTATCACATCATAACGAGATCGGTCTGAAAAAATTGGTTAATGGAATTTTAATCATTTGACGTGAACGCCTCAAGGTTTGTTGAATTATTTGTTTAAAAAAATATGCGTAAAAGTGAAATAAAATCGGCCTTGCGGTTTAATTGGTTGAAAATCGCGGAATTACATGCGATCGCAATTAATTCGCATTTCGTAGACTTGTTCATTTTTTTTTCGGCTGAAATATATTTAATATATTCGGGTCGTAAACAAAAAATTAACTCGATTCATATTCTTTTTTCAGGCGCTAAGCACTTTACGCCGAATTTATGAAAACACTCCATTATGAGTCGGCGCCCGTCCTGAATATTAACAAGTGCTTATTAATTATGAAACAAATTTAGTACTTCCTAACAGTGTTTCAGCAAACTGCTTCTGCATGCAAATCGTATGGGCGATTTTGCAATTGGAAACTTTCACACAACAATATACTAATTAGATCGAGTCAATAATTCGGAATGTATCGGTCCGTGTTAGGAACTACCGTGTTACAAAACTGATTGGGCATGAATATGTTGTAATACCTGAACAACGAATAATATTTACACGTGAATTCGGCGTTAAATGTGTTTGAAAGATTAACGGAAGCGGTTTATTTTAATTTCGCCCAACAATGGTAAGCACGTTGCGAGATTCGGATCGGTTTGATTAGCAATTTTTCGCTATTATCGGACCTTTCATTATATTATTTATTTCAGGAATTTTATTCCAATAAAAAATATCAATTGGGCCGTGACAAATGATGCATATTGCAGTTTATATAAGCTATAAAGAACGCTTTATATTCTAAAACATAGATATCGTACATACTATTACTTAACATGACATTAAAATAATTATAACAATAGTGAATGTGAATTAACGCGTAGATTGAGACATAGAAAGCATAGCAAAGCAAAAGATAGGTTCTGGAAAAAAAAAAGATTATTCTTTGAATAAAAATAGTAGACTGAGCTCTCGCCGAACGTGTCAATCGTATTGTTTCACTTGCACTTGCCACATCCTACCGGATGCAAGCGAGAAAAACCTTGCCGTCTATTGCAACAGAAGCGAATATTGTTGTTTTTATTATTTTTTTTAGCATCTGCATACATATTTAAAAAAAATATAATCAGTTTCTAACATGTAGGATTTATAATAAAAGAGTTATTCGATAAAAACTTGGGGTCATCAATATTCCTAATAATTTTATTAACATTTTTTTTCGCCATTGAAAGCCATTTTTCAGTATGTCAGTGTTTTTTTATAGGAAAACAGCTTTTATTATTTATTTATAATCTTTTTATAACAAGTTATCACTAGAAGCGATATGAATATCGCTTTCTCTTATATCAAAATATTAATAAAATCAATAAAAACCGAGTATTTCTGAAATTTTTCTTTAAAATTTTAATAAGCTGCAAAGATAGATAGATAAAACTAAAAAAATATTATAAAGTCAATTGACTTCATAACGCGAATAAGGTGGTAACTAACATAGTTTGTATTTTACAGTATTCAAGAAAAACTCTTTATTAATTCAGTGTCGATATCTTATAACATCATAATAATCAGATAAAATAACATTTTTACACAAAATAAAAAACGGGTTCCACTGTATTTAGTACCCTGAATTTACGTTTCCCACTAATAACGTTTTTTTTAACAGTCCCTTTAAAAACGTCCCAAACGGATTCCACTGTATTTAATACCCCGTATTTAGGTTTTTTCGCCAATTTTTTTTTATCAGTTCCTCTAAAAACGTAAAAAACTGTTTCCAATGTATTTGGTACCGCGATTCTGACCCCGAATTTACGTTTTTCCACTAATTACGATTTTTTGATCGATCCGCCAGTAAATTCCTAGCGGAAAATTCAATTTTCTAAAAGCTTCCTCAATGGGATTCATCATTGGCGAATACGGAGGTAGAAAATTAGAGTATGGGTTTTGTGTTCAAGATGATGATGAATGCTTGCGGTGTCCAAAACTAACCATACTCTCTCAAGATTTTTTTCTACTAATAACTGAAATAATCTTTCAATAAAGTTAGAAAAAATATTAGAATTAACTGCGGATTACGCAATTATTTCATGTCACAATTTCTTCAATATTTATAATCGCGATTAAGAAAATATTTCGTCCTCTAATTGTTGGCAAGGATACGCATGCTTGTGTATTAATCTTCGATAGCGCTTTTGTTCGCTCAAGATGATAATTGAATCCCGTGGAACCCGTTTATTACGTTTTTAAATTGATAAAAAAACGTAATTTGCGGAAAAACGTAAGTTTGGGATTAGATTCGGGGTACTTAATACAGTGGAACCCGTTTTTTTACATTTTTGAAGGAACTGATAAAAAAAAGTATATTTAATTGTTTAATTTAATCTTTAAAAGGGTCAATTTGATTTGCAAAAGGGTGTATTTGATATGCAAAAGGGTGCATTTGATTTGCAAAAGGTTGTATTTGACGTAAAAAAACTGTAAATATTTAAAACAGAAACAAAAAAAATAAACAACATTAAAAAAAATTGGAATAACGTGGTCCGCATAGGCAGTTACAATTTTATTCCACTATTACAAGTTATTACGCTAGCAGAGAGATGGATGGGTGCCTTTTAAAAAATGTTGACAATTGATACCACGTTATTCCACTGAGCGCGCCTAAAAATTCAATGGCAACTTTGGCTTACCAGTAGAAATAAAAGAGATTTCATCGAGAGATTAAGAAAGAGAAAGTGATAAAAAAAATATAGAGGGGAGGAATGACGTATCCACGTAGTTCCACAAAAATCTGGATTTGGAAAAAATGGTTACACATTATTCGCGGCACGTATTCAATTATCCGAATATTATTTTTAATCAGGATTTATTGATTTTTAAATTTAAAATACAGTAAATAATCATTTATTACTCGAGAGCTTTTGATTAAAATAAATGTAGAAGAAAATTTTGCCTACAATTTTTCTTCTACGCCCCTTTTTGTATTTTTTTAAGTGTATCCATAAATCATAAATAAAAAAACTTGACAAAAAATGGCAGTTTTCATACTTAAAAGTAGCCAAATTCCCATTAATTCATATGAACTCATATATTCTTTTTTTGTCAAAATAGTCTCTGTAACTCATTGCTATTGAAAACAATAATCTGGTATGCTTATAAATCTTAATTAATATAGAGTTACATATCCATACAAAAACAGGATTAATATCTCAAGATGCATAATCATAATCAGGGATAATCGAGCGTAAAAAAATCGAAATTATATACCAATCAATTACAATTCGCACATATTGAATTATCCAATTAAATACTTGAATTGATTCGGACGATGATGTATTGTGCAAAATTAATTACGATTTATATAAGCTAATCAAACTAAACGTGCCATTTTTTTCTGCCATCGTTAAGTGATACGGTAATTACTAAGTTTTGCCAGTGGTTTTATTGATGCAAAATATTACGTGATTGTCTTGTGATAGATAAAAATGAACGTGATATCACCATTGAATATGAGAACGGAAACGAGTGCTAATCTGTCTCTTTCAATATAATGCGAAATACGAATGTCATTGCGGAAAAATATTCCGGCCAAAATAGCGAATTATAGTTGCTTTCAATACTTAATCATTAAATACGGAAAAGTATTAGTTTTTCTTTATACGCTACATTAATCATGACATTGTTTTTGGCGAGTGGTGTAGATTAATGATATTTCCGACATATATGTCAATGAGAAAAATGCTTAATTTTCTATTTCATTTAGGGAAATCTATCGTTTAACTAGTCTTACTCATAGAACCATACTTTTATGCTACTTTCGATGATTTGTAATTTATTTTACTAATTTTTCAGACGTACGGATGTACAAATTACACGTTTTTCGCTTTTCCACCAACGTGAAATTTTCAATATTTAATAATTTCTATGGCTTAGAGAAAGCCTATCATATTACTTATATAATTACATATTAATAAATAGGGATAAAATACATTATTAAAATTAATAACCATATTATAAATCACAACAATGCTTATTTATTAAAAAAGTATGCCTGAAAAATTATGAAATATTTTCAAATTATGTTTAGGATACCGTATGTAAATTATTCTCGCCTATTTTTGACTTTCAGCATTAATACAAAGGTGAACTTACCGTTAAAATAACAAAGTTTGCAAATACATATGAGAAAAATCTATTTGAAGACTAAATGCATGAAATTCTTCAACATAAACGTATTTACTGGTCAGTTTTCATCGCAAAAAAAATCATATACCTACCTTGTAAATAATTTATTCTGTATAATACCATTAACTGTTACTCTAGCTGAAAGATCGTTAAGAAGACATGATGTAGAGGTCATAATTAGTTTATGGCTATTCTATTGATTATATATTGATACTTATATAATATTAGAAATAAATGATGATGGTATCTTACGATAATACTTCTACAATTTTAATGTCAAATTCATAATTAATTTCCTTTCTTTTTCAGGTAAATTTTCACATTCTTTCGTATTAAATAAATAGCTGTCTATTTAATAAATTATGATTCTGTCACAAATCCAACGTGTTTGACATTATGCCTTTGGAATATAATATCCTTAGAATTATAATATATGTAGTTCTAATATAGCAGTACATCAAAATAAATGCTAAATTATTTTCGGATTAAATAATACATATTTTTAACCAGCTTCAGAAGTATTTTCTTGGAGATTTTCTTTTATAAAATTAAAACTTCAACATTATGCCTAATTCATATTTTATTTATTATTGTGAAACCCTATTCGAGAATTTATTTATTGTTTGGCAGGACTATGAAAAAACGACGAATGTGGGAAAACGATAGAAACTATAGATCGTAGTTCCACTGTATTACGTTTACTATAATGACACAGTTCAAAATGAGTGTTTATATAGTGAAACTATGAATTAATATAATAAATTAACAGTGGTTCTTAACCTGGGTTCGACCGAACCCCAGGGGTTCGGTGATTCAGTCTCCCGGGTTCGGCGGAGGTCAAAACAAAGACCCAACTTATTGTACGATATTATGAAAAATGATACGACGTATGATATAAGGGTTCGTTGAACGCGCATATGAAACTGGTGGGGTTTAGTACCTCCAACAAGGTTGAGAACCACTGAATTAAAGTTATTTTAAGGATACAATGCTTCTTATGAAAACAATAGGATCATTTTTATGAAAATAATAGGACTTTTATTTTTATTTATTATAAAAACCTTTGTGAAAATTGTAAAAACCTCTGTTTCTGAAAGATTTAATAGAATACACTCAGATAGAAGTTGGTGATACAAAAAAAATCATCATCTCTTTAAAATAACAGTTCAAAGACACCTCCATATTCATAGTGTTGGGCTTCACAAAAGTGATGAAACAAACCTGTATTGACTAAGTTTCAGTAATTAAAACTAAGACACTTTTGGAAACACGTATCAAGTCGATACTGTCAATTTAGTGATAGTGGAGGTATTTGCGTGTGAGACGTTCTGCAGACCAATTAGAGGATATTTTTTCCAAAGTACTGTTTAATGTAGAGGAATAATGGCGGAGGATCAGAATAATCTGTCATGTATGCCATTGTTTGACAAAACAATTTAAAAAATCTATCCACGTTTATGGAAGATGGAGATCCTCGTCATAAGTCCCCCAAACAACTACCTGAAAAGACGATCAAAGGGTTTATATTCTGCTTCGACAATCTTCAGATATAAACATGTGCAAGAGTGAAACCGCAAATGAGTGGAGGGGCGAACTCCGCGGCGCGCGCTGCTTAGTTGCGGCGGGCCGTCGATCTGTGCGCACGTCACTTCTGCGTCGTATTAATTAGTAGAAAAATTCAAAATTAGATTGATATTTTGGATTTTTCTACACATATATAAATCATTTATTCATATAGAACAAGAATGTATCAATACGTGCGTTGAAAATGTTGGGGTCTATTTTCATACAAAATAGACCCCATCAGTCAGGGGCGTTGGTTTCGAGCCGCCGTGGCGGATCGGTTAATCTTATAAATGGACTAAAATCCTACATAACAGGATCAAGACGCTTCTAGGCCAGAAAAGGGGATCGACTAAAATCGATCATAAAAAAAATCGAATTTTTAAACAATATTATTTGTAATTTGAAGCGTCTATTTACTTGTGACACCTTGTCACTGTCAAGATAAGACATGGATTACCTATTACAAAGCCATTAATGTCATATCGACCATGACAATCTTGGTCCTCATACTTATTAGACTATTATTATATGATTTAAAATCTAAGAATAGTATTTAACGTTAGCAAATCCCCAATGGAATGTGCATGATGGCATGCTACACTAGGATCTTACATACAGCACCATAAAAATGTGATAAATTTTAAAACCCACACCTATGCCTCGTATCGTGGGCCATTAATTATTATTATTAAAAACGTTATGGCGAAATGCGTGGCACAGTTGAATACCCCTGTTGTTGAATCACGCGTGGCGCGCAGTTACAGTTAACTGACCCGCTGCGAGTTGTCTCCAGACTCGAGTAGTCCCGAGTTGCCCACTCGCCTCATCTTGTATGTAACAATCGCACTGGGCCAAAGCGTGGGACTGCTCTTAGAACCCTTATTGGAACCACGTATCGATGCCTTTGCACAACAGTATCGATACGTATCGCGGCCAAAACGATCGTTGCCCAACCGGCCACATTCTCCTGGTGTTAATGGCCACCGCGACTAATTAACTGGTCTGCAATGCGAAAGCGTGCCGAGGAAGAGGAACAATGGCGCAATGGACAATCGACGATTGACCAGAGACACGATCGATGGACTTGCATCGATCGGCCATGCGGTGAAAGGACTCATTTTACTTCGATTAATAGCTTATGTCAAAAATTTGTAATGAAATCCCCTAACTTTCTAACCGCAAGGGACTGTAACGGGATTTTCGCGATAGATGTTACCGTATTTCTGCAATGAAAGAATTAAATACATCTAATGTGATAACAATGTTTCGGTAATGTACGAAAATTGTGCTAAAATTGGACACGGGTTGTGTATGATTTTATTTAATTTGCGTCAAAAATAACAGGAAATGACCCAGTTTTACAGAAACAAAGGCATCACGATTTCGATGAAAAACATTTGATCAAATTTAATTGACAATGAAGAGCGATGTGTGACGTGTTGGGGATAATTTAGAAACTAATAACGAATGTTGTACAGTGAGTTTTCTAGTAAGAAATCATTCATATGAACGAGGACCATGACCTTTATCATCATAAGCAGTTGGCATGCAAATGATCAAGTTTCTCTATCATGTATTATGGAGATACTATACACTTGTAGGCATAAATTATTTTAAAGTAAAAATTAAGAATATATTATGCGGAGAAAAGTATCTTCAAGATACTCATCAACATCATGGAATCAGTGAGTAAGTCACTGTGAGTGATGGCACTTACGCAACTTAAAAGATGGTACATACACATAGTTTAAGTCTCGAATAACATTGTGAAATATAATAATTACATTGGGATTCTTGACATTTATTATTATTTTTCATATAAAAAAATAAATAATGATTAATGTCTATTCATTGAGCTAAACATCTTACGACATGAGATTCTTTGAGTTGTTAATTTATAAATGAAAATCACAAGTTTGTTTAATGAGTTTTTATTAATTATTAAATTTTTCAGATTCTTTCTATGTGATTAAACCAGTAGTTCCAAAAGTGATCCTACGACCCCTCAAAGATCATCAAGGGTTTGTGGTAAAATAAAATTTAATTGGGGGTGCTTTGAGAACGTCAGGGTCCGTGATAAATTCATTATAAAATAAAAAAATTGTACCCCATTTTCATTACTATAAAAGTTAAAATATATAGAAATACACCAAAAATCCTGATAAAAAAAAGGAACCCATTTTTAAACTGCATAATTATTATCACAGGTACAGAAGCTGTCGATGCCTTTCCCGTCTTAAGCTAGCCGTGCCGATGGGGTCTATTTGGTACCCCAAGGTTTTGATTTTTCTCGAATAACTCTTTTAATGTAAATCTTATATGTCACAAACTTTTTGCATTTGTTTAAAAAAGTCTAAAGAATAAATATTATAAATTATCAATGACATTTATTGTCCGCAATTGCGAAAAAATAATAAAAAACAAAAATATGCGTTCCTTTTCGCTCCGTACTGGATGCGAGCGAGGAAAAACATCGCGCATGTGCAAGTGCGAGTGAAACGTACAGACATGTGCTGGGTTTTTCTACTAATATATATCATGAATAACTATTTTTATTCCTAGAATAATCCATTTTTTCATGACATTGTCAAGTTAATCACTACTGAGTGCAGATAGTACTCGGATGGGTGACTTTTCCGAAGAATTCTGAGTAACGCTGGTCAACAGAGGGGTGGGGTGGAGGCTGATGACCTTTATTTCCCAAAAAGTGAATTTTAAAAAATATAATCTGGAAAGCGGGTAGCAGCGCTTTTCTGTATAAAAAAAATCTGCGGTGCAGAAGGCAACTGTAAACTACTGCACTATACATTCCCATAAAAACCATGTCATCTTGTCCTCCATTAGAGGAATCATGAACATGGAGTAGAATAGATGGATAAGGAGATAATTCCTCAAAAATTAGGGATAGTGGATTAATAGTTTAAATAAAAAAAACATTTTTATACAATGTCAAGATATATTTTGAGGACTTCATCCATATCTTGACTTGCAACGCTTGGGGTCTATTTTCATACATGAATTTCATATTAAATAGACCCCGCCGCCGTCGGCTACTATTTAGTAGAATGTTGATTTAGCACAGTTATGAGCTTAACCACAAAAAATAACTGAATGGAAATTAGTGCTTGTGAGGACTAAGGAAAGCCGAACATAAATAATCTCATATTACCCCATTAGGTTGGCTTATTTAATTAAAAAAAAATCTGTTTATCAAAATAAATATCTCAATAAATAATGCTACATTCAATTTTAAATTTTTCTAAACTAAACTTATGATTTTGAAATCAATCTGCATTTTTTTGGAGTGTTGCCAACTTAAGAAAAAAACTCTTCACACGCAGGGCTCCGAATCAGGCGCGTAGCTATCTTAAGGCAAAAGGATGCAAGTCATGGGGGCCCCGGAGCCCTCGCGTTTAAGGATCCTAGGGTCCCTCTGAATTTAGAGACCCTTAGGGCCCTCGGTATTAAAGGGTCTTTGGAGCCACGATAACAACCATATTGCATAATAAGCAGAAAATTAATCTTTTAAATAAATATATGGCGAGTAAAAACCTTATGGAAAGACGCGGATTGCGTTCTCATATAAAAAAAAATACTTCCCATTCATATATTTTCCACAGTCAATATGGTTTTTATTTCTTTCAGGTATTTTGTTAAGGTTAAAGCAAAAGAAAGAATATTTGAGACTAATATAGATTTTTCTTCCGCTAAATGAGAGGACAGGCGCTCTCGGAAACTCTCTGGTAACCAGAGCTATTACTCTGCTCAACCACTTAGCCGACTATGTAGATATCATCATCATCATCATCATTTGCCAGCCACAAGCTCTCACTCGCTGAGGGCATGGGTCTTACCAAACTCTCGCATGGTAGTCGAGGCCAAAGGAACCTGAGTCTCATACGTGACGTGAGGGCTCCTCTTTCGTGTCCATACCGCGGTGACCCGAGCCGTCTTGGTATGCGGTTTTTTGTAAAGAGTTTCCCTCTCTTGGCCATTGCTGGCATTGGACGTACATCTTCTACCTTGTTGGTATCGGATTTTACCCTCTCGACTGTACCCAGGCAAGAAGAGGCCTGGTCCTCATTCGTTTGTTCTCTTCTCTAAGGCGTTATCTGCTTATAACGAGTCACGAGTGACAAGTAGTGAGCGACCAACATATATTTGATCTTAAATATCACCATTTCCGTTGATCTTTTATATGAGATTTTATAATTTCATATAACGGATTAATTAATGACGCATATTTATTAAGCTATTTTCTTGTTGTTTCTTTATACTCCCACTCTTTATTTACATTTGATTTCATATTTTTTTATGTTTTAACGCTCGATTGGCGACCTGGGTTAATCTGTAATGCCAATAACACATTATTTTTTTTATGAAATAAATAAATATCCATAACAGAAGAGTCCATATTTCCAGATCTTGACCTGTATCTGTTTAGATATTGTCATTGGATTTGGTCTTTGGCCATATATATGATCAGTGTCAACAGTGTGGGCAGAGGTATTCGAATGCTGATTCCTATAACGAATAAGACAGCAAAAAATCAATGATTCAGCTCAAGTTCTAATACCTTAGAACATTTTAATATAGGTCATCTCACGCGTTTACATCGTACGGTGCTTTTAGTTGCTAATATCAAACGGTTATTTTGCAATTGAATACCTGCATAATATCAATTTGCACCTTAGTTTATTGTCGCGATGGCATTGATGACATTTCTAACTGTTTTAGAGAAAATTGATAGTTTCTCGATACTCTCGATCAAATATATCGTTTTGACAATGGCATCTTATCGCTGTTTTATGCTTGATTTAACAATGGAACAATGAATATCCATAACCGTTTGCAACGAGGAAATGTTAGCAAACTATACGCGTCAGGTAACTGAGTAACAACCTAACAGTTGATAAAAACAACAACACATGGAAAAGTGCATAATTGCACATAGGCCGCACGTACTGCCTGCTTCAATCTCTCGAATAATTATGCATAATTATTTCAAGTGAATTTCAAACGAAATGGGTCGATTTTATTTAGATTCAGTATTGGAACGGATTATTTTATTAGAAAATAAATTGTATTAGTCGTTTCATGGTTGAACAATGAGCGTTATTGTTTTTCGCATGCGACTTGATTGCAAAACGCGCAGTTTCGCATCCGTTGGCAATAACAACAATATTTAACACATGTTTAATTTTCAATAACAAAATCGATTTTCAATGCAGATTTATGCAACATCGTTATCAACTATTTGCTATCACCATCGCCCGTGTTCATCTACGTATTATCCAACCGGAATCCAAAACTAATCAACATAATTTCGGATCTAATTAACGCAACAACAACATTTTTCACTTTTACTAAAAATCTGAATTGTAAATCTCAATTGCTCAATATTTTTGCCAATCTTTTTTTACATCACTGCCGGGTTAAGTCGTTTCAATGAACAAGTCGTTTGTTTCTTGATCTAGAATTATAGCAGAGCAGTGAGATCGAGTGTGCCCGAGGTGAATTACCCGGGTCATGACCGGTCTCTCGGTAATAATTGATAAAACCCTAAATGAGAAACGTGCCGGTAACATTGCCAACGTACAGCCTCAAACTGTAAAAATTTGCCTAATGATGATGGTTCCGCGGCAGAACGGCTGCCAAGGAACATATTGTCAAATTTTTGTTTTGAATGTACGGTTATGTCATTCATATATGGTAAATGTGTAAAGCCAATTATCCGGACTTTGCTCCTGGTCCATGCATTCCTAGGTCAATTCGCATACCTCTAGCTGTACGAATATGAATATATCGTCAATCAACACATAAATATTGACTTTTCATAATGAAAACTGATATGTCTTTAACTAAACGATTATTTTTAAGTCGTTTCTCAATTCCGCGATTGGAATAACTCAAATGAATCATTCGTACAAATGTATTAAGTCGAGTCATAAATATTTTCCGATCTTTTATCATTACCCTATCCCATCTTATAGACAACTTATACAATTGCTAATGCAAAGAACAGAAAGGGTGATAGTCCGTAGGAGCAAGATATGGGGAGTAGGGTGGATGTTGCAAAACAGATCAGTTGAGCTCCAGAATTTTTTCTTGAGTCACATTTACCGTGTATGGTCTGACGTTATCGTGTAACAGGATAACGCCTTTCCGATTGACGATTGCAGGACGCTTTTCCAGTAGATTGTGACGTATTGAGTCTCTCTATCAACTCCCTTGTCGTTTGACGGGGATTTTGATCCAATATCGTAATTAAAATGTCGCCATCAAAATCGGAAGGGCGATAAGCCCTTGGTCCATCTTTGAAAGACTCATCTCCGGAACTAATTTCTAACTGCCTGATCGGTTATCAGGATTTCACCATATACAGGGCATATCTTTTCGGCTCTCGTTCTAGCACTAGTGTCTTGTTTGAATTCCCATAGCATCACATGACAACACCACTGTAACGTCCATCTCACTAAATAGTTGTCGAATGACTGGCAGGCCACTTATCTATCTAGTGAAAACAAAAATCCCCTTGTCGGGTGACTCAGTGCGAGTTGATCCAAACAATAGAAACTGTCTACCTGAATCGGAAGTTATTAATGACTCAACATAACACATTTGCCCTATTCTAGGCATTGATGGCACAGATTTATATTTATAAAACTTGTTTCTACTCTCTACTACTCTACTCTTTATTTATACGGAATTGAAATTGCTCTCCAGAATGGCAATTATTTGTCCTGGAAGCTGAGGTATTATAACGGTGTTGTGTATGACTAAAAATTTAAATTCCATTTTTTCCACAAATCTTTTTATCATCTAAAATCCTCAAGGACGGAATTGTGAAGCTTTAAGAGCATAATCCCTTAGTTTCTTAGGCGATTCTGTCTTTATCTTCTCAATGTAGACAAAACCTTGCCCTCTTATATTAAAAATAAAAACATCAGGAATAAATATTATAACAATTTATTGTTAATAGTTGATCTTTAATCATCGCAATAGTTGTAATGGTTATCGTAGGGGTTAAACTTTCATAAAAAAGCAGAATTCGAATCTGTTCCTTCGTCAGTTTTAGGATTGAACGAACAAATATTCTTCTTCTTCTTCTTTCATGTCTGAGGATCGTGACCATTTTTGTTTAGAATCTTCTTGATTTTTTCTTTCCAGGATTCTCTGCATTTTGCATCCCGAAAGCAGCTGTCTTCACTCGGTCGCTTCAGTGGGTGGGCCTGCCCCTTTCCCTGCGTCCTTGTACGTTTCCAAGAGCGACGAGCTTTTTCTGACTATCGTTTCTTCTGGCGAGATGTCCAAAGTATCAAAAAATCCTTTGGAAACATATGGTCGAAAGTCGGTCTTCTTTGCAGTTCCCCATTTCTTTTAGGACAGACACGTGCGTTCAAGGTATTCTCAGCAGATGTCGCCAGCATCACATTTTTAAGGCGTCAATTTTCTTTTTCATATTCTCCTTTATGATTTTTGTTACATTACTAAAGGTTTTAGTAATGTAACAAAGATTTGTGTAAAATATCGATGTCTCTGATAACCGAGTTCTTGTGATAATTCCTTGATTGTTTTACGTGGTTCAGACTCCACTATCGATTTTAGAAATATCATCATCGATTTTAAGAGATTTCTCTGATTTTTGGTCCTTTCGCCCACTTTCACTATTTTTGTACCTTTGAAATCATCTATGAGCACCAACTATAGAGTATTTGGGCCTTTCCAGAATCTTGATGGTAGTCGAGGGAGTAGGGGTCTCACAATGGTCTGAGGACTCCCTTTTCGTGACTGTGGGGACTTAAGCCGACTTGGTATGGATTTTTTTTGTTAAGAGGTTTCCTTCTCTCGTCCATTGTTGGCATCGGACATGTTTTGCGATCCATGGTATTCTCAGCAGATGTCGCCAGCACCACATTTCAAAAGCAAGTTTTATTTTCATGCTTTATGGTCGAAGTCAGGTATGGCGAACCTTTTTCCCAAGAGAGTCAAATTTTATATTTTTTTATTAAATCCATGTGGCGGGTCACATATGTTAAATAATTAAAACAATAACAAATAAAGGCTTACACGTTTTATTAACATTAAAATTTACAAGCAAAATTATCGCTATTATAAACCTAATCACACTCTAGGTCAGGGATGGCGAACCTTTTTTCCAAGTGGGTCAAATTTTATATTTTTTTTATTAAATCCATATGGCGGGTCACATAGATCGAGTAATTAAAACAATAATAAATAAAGGCTTACAAATTTTATTAACATTAAAATTACAAGCAAATTATCGCTATTATATCCCTAATTCATAGGTCTTTACGTAGTTACATCCAGATATTAGTAGCAAATTAAAGATCATTTTTATTTTTTATTAAATGAAGGCTTTTTACAATCATTTCTAAAAATTCAAGCGGGTGCAATAATTTCACACGCGGTTCACGCGTGACGTACTCGTTCGCCATCCCTGTTCTAGGTCACCATGCGGTAATTAAAAATTGAAAATACCAGATATACCCCTGTTTTTCTTTGACAGCGCATTTTTAGCACACCCATTTCGCCTTCTTTTTTCTGGCTCAATAATTTCCTTATCTCGGATCACTACTTGTGATCCGAGATAAGGAAATTCTTCAGCTGCTGATTAATCCTTTAATATAAATTTTACATTTCCGCAATTGCGAAAAAAAAATAAAACAACAATATTCATTTATATAGGCACGGATTGTGATGTTTTTTCTCGCTCCGTACCGGATACGAGCGAGAAAGAACATCGCACATGTGCAAGTGAAAGCGAGGGTCATATTGATCAGCAAAAAAAATTCAAAATATCGACCAAATTGTGAGGCATGTCGTGAATAGCTATTATTAATTAAAAAATGTCAAGATATTGATAAGGTATACATCAATATCTTGACTTAAAATGCTTGGGGTCTATTTTACATAGTAAATAGACCCCATCGGGAGACGCCGTTGGTTTCGAGCCACAATGACGGATCGGATATAATAATATGTATCGTTTATAAAGCCATTTATCCTTGGCGTTAAATATATATTTTCACAACGTGCGGTCAACACGCTGCTGCATATCTGAAAATCGATTAAACACATTTCATATGAATTATCATTTAATGATCCAGTCCATCTCTGGGTGAAAGTTTCTCATACACACCACAAGCACATATTGTTCATACATTACATAAAATCATACCGGTGTGTCCGTAATAACATCGTAATTGAATGACTCTCAGCCGCCAACGCAAACATTACCGATGATGACAATGTCGAAAAAGTGCACTGAATAGAAATCGTCTAAATGCAATTTAACCGATGTCATTTAAATATAAACATATAATCAATATTAAATTGGTATGCCCGGCTTTTCACTGTCTAGAAAATCAAAATTTCCACACCTCCCGTAACGGACATACGTCAATTCGGAATTGATCATTCACGCGCTCGTAAAATATAAGTTATGTCCGTCTCGTATGATCGTTGATTTGAGTGGTGAAGAATTTTAAAGCCCCGAGGCGAATAGTGAAGAATGATGGTTTTTTTTTGGGATTTAGCGGTCGATATGTTGTAAAGATCCACACGCCACAGCATGTAATGTGTGGGGTCCATTTGTTTATCAAGGCAAAGACCTTACACATCATTTATGTATAGATTACAGTAAATAAAATCGTGCTCGTGAACTCGTGTATTATTAAAATCGCATTAAATTTATTATTACCGTCTTTTAATGCAATCGTAATTTTCAGTCTAATTAATTTAATGTCACT
This sequence comes from Philopotamus ludificatus, assembly GCA_022495035.1. Classification (NCBI taxonomy): domain Eukaryota; kingdom Metazoa; phylum Arthropoda; class Insecta; order Trichoptera; family Philopotamidae; genus Philopotamus; species Philopotamus ludificatus. The sequence continues at coordinate 16,209 of JAGXCT010034163.1, forward strand.
ATCTTTGCCAGATAAATAACGCTCTTGTACAATAGTTTTCTAAAGTTTAGAAATTGTTAATGGCTCAAAATAAAATGAATATAAAACATTCGATATAACGAATTTAGTTTATAAATAATAGAAGAAACATTTGTGGCAAAATAAACATTTCTAATTTTCTACACAATTACAGTACTTCAGACTTGTGTTTCTCAAATAGAAAATATTAATTGCATTATATTTAAATGAACTCACGCAAAAAAAACGCCAAGAGCCATGAAATTTTAAAACCTAACTGTGTTGTCTTTGATTTGGGAATTTAATAAAATAAATAAACATGGGCTCTATTGGCGTTAAGTAATGCTCCAACCTATCCTATCAACTTGTCGGACCTGAACACTACGTCGTTAATTCAGCCGATGGACCAGAGAGTCATAAAAATTAAAGGCATATTTTTTTCCTTGTGCATATCAACAACAACAGTGAAAATCAAGAACTAAATATGCAATTTTGCTAAAATATAACATCATGGATGTCAAAGGTAATATCAACCTAGGCCTAAGGTATCCAAAGGCTCCCTTTGGAGAAACAGCAGGACCGCGTGTTAAAGATGAGTTACTGCAGGGTTTTAGTGAGAGCCTTACCGACTTCGACCTTCAAGAACTGGCAGAACAAGAACAACTTGAAAATAATGATTCTGAAAACGATGAACTTAAAGAACTACGGATTTCCTTAATAAAAGTTTAGTAACATTTGAATCAAATTGTAGCGAATGATCCAGATATCGTAGGAGTACAAAATCAGCACTAAATAAATCTTGTTTCATTAAATATGAGCCAGAAATAAGAAGAATTGGCTTGGATAAAAAATGGAATAAAATATAGTTATACCATGGATTTGAGGTACAAATGTTACAGTCTATAAAATATATCAACATTCCTAGGATACTTAAAATCTCAAACAAATGTCTTGAAATTAGTCTGAGCTAGGATTTGTATTTTGCTGAACCTACAGTCTACATCAGTTCGAAGGAGGAAATCAATGTCAGAATTGAGATGATGAGGAATGCTTTCTTCAAAATGAAAATCATCTTGACTCTCCTTGAAGATCCGTCTCCGAACTTGGTCTTATATATGGACGTTGCTGGTAGCGAACAATAACCGGCTGGAAACATTTGAAATGTGGTGCTATTGAAGAATGTTGAAGATTCTATGGACGGAACACCTCAAGAATAAAACCATACTTCATCTTCTTCACAAGAAGCAGAAGCTTATGCACAACGTCAAACCACGTAAAATTAGGTACTCAGACGCATCTTTCGAGGATCAAAGTATCGTCTTCTGAAGACCATCATGGAGGGAAAAGTAGAATTTTGATTGGGAAGAAATAAGTTGTTCCAACTCGCCATAAACAGACTAGTATATGGAGAAAATCCAGTCTACGTCTGAAAACGGACAAGGCACCTGAAGAAAATGAAGGCACCGTTACACAATAAACAGAATCCCTTAATTCTGGAGAGTAATTTGATAATTTATATTAAAATATGAATAAGCACGGTGTGAAGACTTTGGCCATCAGACGGAGACGAAGTTATACGTCTTTGACCGCATTCGGAACCATCTTTCATTGCTTCTTATCTGCAGAAATCTCGCTCTGTCGATCTTCTGCTTAATTTCAACGAGGCAGTTCTGTGTGCAGCAACCTCCAAGGCTTTTGAAGTCACTTGCAGAAAGTTGTGACGTAATATAAAATGATCCATCTCCGAACCCTGCGATGCTACGTGCGGTCTGTACTTCTATATGGACATTGCTGTTAGTGAAATGTTTGAAATGTGGTGCTATCGAAGAAAGTTGAAAATTCCATGAACGGAACACGTCAATAATAGAACCGTCCTTCATCTTCTTAACAAGAAGCGGGAGCTTCTGGACAACGTCAAGCCAAGTAAAATTGAGTAATTTCGACGCATCTTTCGAGGACCAAAGTATCGTCTTCTGCAGACGTTGATTGGGAAGAAAGAGGCTGATGTGACTCCGCAATATTAGTAACTGAGCTGGATTTGGAGCTCCAGAATTGTACCAGCTCGCCAAAAACAGACTAGTATATGGAGAAAAATAGGACATGTAGATCGTCTACGTCTGAAAACGCACAAGGCACCCGAAGAAGGTACCGTTACACAATAGGCATGTCAAGATATTGATGAAGATTTTGTCAATATCTTGACTTAAAATGCTTGTGGTCTATTTTCCTTTATAAATAGACCCCTTTCGAACGACGCGGTTGGTTTTGAGCCGACGTGACGGATCGGTTAATCATCAAGTGGTGAGCCCTAGCCTCATTCAACACCATTCATCGTCTCACCCGATCTGATGCCATGTTGATCCATCCCTCGCTCAGTTTCAACGATGCAGCGCCACACTGTACACAGTCCAACCACCTCAGCTTTAGTCTTTCTCTCCTTCAGGAACGGGAAAGCTTGTTGACATTAGCCTTTTCGGTGGCTGGCTGTTCAACTCTGGTACATCTCTTCGTTGCTTCGAATACATAGCTGTGTGTATGGAGAACGTGGAAGAAGGATTTGTGACTCAGACCATGGCGAGCCTCTACTCTCGCCGGTGATGAAATGTAAGCACAGTTATACGTTGGACACAACGACACATTTATTAAACAATAATATCATTAGACAGCTTCTCAATTAATAAAGGCACGTGACCCATGCGGCTCCTGGTACCCTCTAGTTAGCGACCTCTGGCAGTGACGGGACTCGTGGTGTCCCGATGATCCTAGAAACCGGCTGGGGACTCCAAGCTAGCATGCCAGTCTGCAAGTCGGGGATGTTGAGGCGGAGTCTGCGAACAACCTTGGTGGCTGTTGGTTGGCTGGTCTATTGCGATGATAATAAACAAGTTCGCTGTCGATTATGGTTGCCATAGAAAGGAGGAGAGGAGAGTCTCCAGAGTAGTCATAACGAGTGTTCACGCTACAACTGCGGGCGGAAGACTGCGCGGAGGAAGCGAGCCCGTGGTGCATTTCCGGGACGCCACCGTGTGGTGTTGCCATGACGCAACATGGCGTCAATTAAAATGACGATTTTATTAATAATTTATATTAAAATATGAATATAAATGGTTATTTTTTTCTTTGCCTGCATCCATGGTGTCGAGACTTTGACCATCAGACAGAGACGAAATTATACGTCTTTGGATGATTTGAATCTAATAGAGCCCTGACCGCATTCGGTACCATCTTGCATTGCTTCTTATCTGCAGACATGTCGATCTTCTGCTTAATTTCAACGATGCAGTCCTGTGTGCATTAACCTCCAAGGTTTTTTAAGTCACTAGAAGAAAGTTGTGACTTTTGAAATGACGCTTCAGACTTTTAAGTTGGATTAATTGATGATTCTCTTTTATATATATTTTTTTGTTCAAGATATAATTTTTTGGACAATATTTGCTTACTTGTTTAAATATTCTATATTGAATGCATACATCCTGTTTGGTACTATGCAAATGCTCCTTATCTGGCTCAATAAAGACGTCGAAAAACTCATTATCAATAAACTAAAAAAATCTAAGCTAATTATTACCTATATTCTAGCATTGGAGCATAATATTCGAATGAATAGATTATATAATTATTTAATATTTTTTTATCAATGGACAATTTCTCTCTATTCAATCAACTCTAGCGATCTTCGGACATTGTACTTTACGCACGCGTACGCATCTCGCCGTTGTTATTTTTTTTTCACCTCTGCCTAAGTGTATAATCACGTATCCATGGCTTAATAGTCTCGTCCATCGTATAAATAAATTACACGAATTCCGATGCAAGAATCCAATACAACTTTTACGATGGCACCTCGCGAAGAACGAAGAGCCAGTTTGAAAGTGGCTCCGCACCACGACGGTCGCGTCCGGTCATGTTCCGTCACTGTGGACCATCCAACACCACACGTAAATAATCAGAATATAAACAGAAAATTTTAAATCAAAACACCGGAGCCGGATTTGAAATAAAACGATTTTAAATCTCGCTCCATTTGCGGTCGGTGCGAAAAAGTGTTGCCAGCAGTGAAATTATTAAAAATTCTCCCAAACCGTTCGTCCATCGAGACGTGATCGATAGTTGATTTTTTTTGTTGTTATTTATTTTTGCAGTACCGTAAAAGTTGTCCGGGGACAAAATCCACAAAAACAATCGCCGTTTTTGTTCGCAACGTTCGTAATTTTTATTGGAAAGCAATTTCGCCGCGTAAAAAATTGCGAATCGATAGTCGCCAGGACGAAAAAGTGGTGTGAAAGTGTTGTGGTTTTTATTTACCCATTTGGATATTGGATATTACCGCCGATACTCATTGTACGTATAATTGATTATTTATTTAACCATTATTCGGAATTGGATATGACGTTAGCAATTAATTGTGTTTATTTATAATTTTGAAATGTCAACATTCTTGTTGTGCGAAACCAGACTCGTGCTTTTATGAATATATAAATTATTTTTATTTTTTAATGCATCCAACCAAGCAAAAACCAGAATAAAAAAACTGAATTTTACATTACGTATTCATGTAAAATAAAATTAATAATATTTAGACAAGAAAAAAGAATAACAAATAATTATTTCATATATTTTTATTGCAAAGAAATATTAAAATAATATAATTTTCATTTGAAAATAATATATTAGGACGAGTCATAAATAATTTATATTTCTGAGAAATAATAACATAATAAAACAAATTTGAACCATTAAATAATTCAAAAATCACTCAGTTTTATTACAGCATTCGTAGTTTACATATTAAAATGAAGCAATACAATTTTTCAGCACTTTAATAATTAATATGAAGAAGAAAGTTTTTATTGAAACATCTGAAAAAAATATTATTCATAACTGAGTGATAAATTTAAAACAGGTTTGTAAAATTTCTCTGTTGAAATATGATGATGATAAATAATATTCGGTAACAGTTTATTGAAAATTATGGCCAATATATAATTGATTAACCAATTAGGGATATTGTAGAATAATTTGTAAAACCGTCGTTGATGACCGCTGACGCATTTTTGCGTCATTCAATATGAAATGGATCATATAAACATTGTTATATGTATCAGTGGCGTACGGTGAACTTGATGTTGGGTGTGCTGAATGTGGCAAAAAAATTCAGTTTTTTTTAATGTATTTTATTATTATTTATATAATAATTATATTATTTCTTTAATAAAATTCATTAAAAAAAGATGTATTTTTTTCCACATTCAGCACACCCAAAATCAATACCATCGTACGCCACTGATTTATTATATTTTTTCAATGCTATTTAACGAAAGAGTTAAAAATGTGATATTAGCTTTTATTAGCGAATATTATTGGCCTGTAAAGTGTTATGATACCATTTTTATTTATTTTATTAATAGAAACAACAAATTTGACACTTAATTAAAATTATTTATGATTCGACCTGATATTATATAAAAAAAAGAGAGAGATGACTTTTTATCATAATTGAGGAAGTCGATAAATCTGATTTTTTTTAAAAATACAGTAATTATGCAGTTTTTGCTATTTGTAGTTGGATCACTAGTTTAAGTAATTTTTAAGGAACACTGAAATGAAAGCCTTTATGCGATGTTTTTTCTCGCTCGCGTTCGGTATGATGTGCCGAGTGCGAGTGAAACGTGCCTATGACACGTGCTGCAAGAGCTCAGTCTGCTGCGAGACATCGCCCAGTGCGTTATCATTTACGCGTCATATTGATTAGTTAGAAAATCGATGAATATTTCATCAATATCATGACTTAAAATGCTTGGGGTCAATGAGAGACCCCCTTCGGACGACGAGGATGTTTAATAACGACGAAATTCATATCTCTATTATTTTGAGGGCGTTCGTTATGGCACAGAAGAATCACTCATACGCATAAAATTATTCAATACGGTTTATTTTACTTATCCGTTTTAAATGCCTCTGTACTGTGGACCATGGAGATGCAATCTTCAGTGATAATTCTTCAATGCTTTGCTGAGAATTCCACTGCTTGAATTTTAAGGGTTTTTAATCTAAGAGTGCCTTTTAATTGCCATCAAATGCGATAGAGATAATGGTGTTCTTCTTGATACCCTTAATATTTTACTTAAAACAGAAAGGGAGAATATGATATTTTTCAATATTTGTTTTTTTTCTATTTTTGGTTAAATCGTTTAATCCCCAAGGTCACATTTGCATATGCTTGACCGTTCTCGTACACGAAAACAGTATCCTCTTATCAGATTGTTCTTCGCCTTCGATGCAAATTCGCCCTAATCTGCATAAATTGCATAATTCAAACTAATTGGTGGCGTTTGAAAAATGGTCGGCAGTTCCTCTTCACGGTCGTAATTAGTGAAGACAAACGTTTGCATAACGATGTAGGATTTTAGACAGGAAACTCGCTCATCAGCGTTTAGGACGAGGAAGTTATTAACTTCGAGTCCATTGTGATCGTTTATTAATATATTTTTCCTTCAAATGCCATTTCAATAAGGCACGATTCCTCCACTTATCACTGCAGCCAATTATCGGGTATCTAATCGGTTACACAATCGCAAGTAAACTAGGTGTTGTGCCGCGATGATTGTGTAAGATCCACGGGCAGATCGGTCCGGCAGCTGGCCGGCCGCTGCGCCGCTTTCGATCATTGATCGCGATCTGGCAGATGATCGAAGATCGACTAGATCGTTTCTGCAACGGCGGCTCCAATCGATTATTGCTAATGTCTAAATTAGTAAACGAGACCAAAACACTGACGGAGGCACGCGTCCTCAATTTTTTCAACATTTTCTTCTTCATCGTAAAATTGAGAAGTTTCACTGTCATAATATGTGTTTTACGTCCGTAGAAAACATTCGAAAACGATACGCGAATAACCCAAATTGTTATTGGGTGATTCGGCGTTGCATCGTTTGACGGAAATGTTCGATTATAGATCAATAGCCGGATCTATTCTATCGATTATAATCGACAATCGTAGCATATTGACATTTAAACATGGAAAAGCGTGAGGATTTTCATTTAACATTTATGAAATATATATTTTTATATCACTAATACGGGAAATTTAACGATGAATAACATGACATAAAAATCCAAAACCACATAAAGGTTCAATAGATATTCTAAAGATGCGAAAACATTGAGTCTCTCATACTAATATCCCCCCAGTGTCAAACCGCGACACTGGTTATTTTTTTAATATTATTTCCGGTGGATTGAAATTTATATTATTTATTCAACGAAGAATAGATTGCATTAAATTAATTAAGTGTCATAAAGAATTCCCAGAAGTCATAGACATTTTGCCAGTAGGTTAACCTATCCGGGTACTAACTTAGCTCAGTTGCGGTTAACTTAAACAGTATTAATCTGATGTATGTTACATACAAGCCATGATACTGGTTATTATTAATAATTAATAATGAGATTATATTACGAAATCAAATATTCTATAAAATATATATGAAAAATAATTACTGTAATTTTTAAAAAAACATACTTCAAAAACACTAAATATTATCTATGGAAAAATCTCTAATTATCTGAATGGAAGATTATACGGAAAACAAGATTCTTATCGATACGTATACAACAACACCGAAAGCTATGATTATCTATTAACGCCGGAAAACATTAATAACGAAAAATGTTAATAAAAATATCTAAATTACGGTTATACTCCTTTTAGTTAAAGAGTTATATCATTTTAAATGTTTTTTTGACTCCTCTATATAGTTTAATATTTCGAGATATGGCAAGATTGCTTTCTAGCGTCGATAAAATCTATCCTAATTTTTACACTAGGAACTAACTATGGTTTAAAAAATGTCAGTTTCTTCATAATCTGAAAATTAAATTAAATTATACTGAATGAAAATGTCTAGTAGGACTTATTTAGCAGTAATAATCCTAGATTATTAAAGGGTACATAGGTACATACATGGACTCATCATCATTATCATTTTCCAGCCACAAGGCTCTCACTCGCTGAGGACATGGGCTTTACCAAACTTTCGCATGGTAGTCGAAGCCAAAGGAACCTGAGTCTCACACGTGACGTGAGGGCTCCCTTTCGTGTCCATACGGCGGGGACCCGAGCCGTCTTGGTATGCGGTTTTTTGTAAAGAATTTCCCTCTCTTGGCCATTGCTGGCAATAGACGTACATCTTCTACCATGTTGGTATCGAATTTCAACCTCTCGGCTGTGTCCAGGCAAGTAGGAGGGGGTTTGTCTCGGTATTCGTTTGTTCTCTTCTCTAAGTGTTATCTGCTTATAACGAGTCACGAGTGATAAGTAGCGAGCGACTACACACACACACACACACACACACACCTATATAGATATACACAGGCATACATATGCACATCTGCTCAAAACGAGTCTCAAGTAGCCGGTCGTAAGTGATTATTAGCCCTATCGCGCAATAGCAATCCTTTCATCATAGGAAAGACCTCATCAGAGAGAAGGAAGAGGAGCGAAAGTAATCAAGACTAGACCAATTATTGGTCAACAGATTAGGGTTTTCCTTCCCAAGGTATACTGGCTCTGTAGTAAGAAATCCGTTAGAGACCAGATTTATTTATGTACATAAGGATATGTGTACACAAACATGTACCATCAGTTTTAATGGTATGGTACGTAGTTGTTTTTCATTTCTGATAGATTCAGCTTAGTGGCTAACCCCCCACCCCCGGTAGTGATAAATAGATACTGAATCCCTGTGTTATTCGTAGGAAAGTTATAGAGAATGACCAATAGGGTGGCTGGCTTAATATTGGATAGTTTAAGTCGCCGTTAGAAAAAGGTTTATGACACCTCACTATCCGTCGGCGATCTTTCTTTCGCGTAAATCGAGGGATGAGTGTACTAGGTTTAAAAAAAATATATAGATCATCTAAAAATAATAATTCAACTCCAAAGTAATTGTTTTTGTATTTCCGTTTTTAAATTAAAATAATTTGTGAATGTCTAGAATGGATTAGTATTATATAAGATTATTTTAATTTTAAGATATAGAAGTTGGTCCTTTACTTTCGTTTATTTATTATAAATTTAAAATGAGTTGAGTAGTTAGAATTCTATTATTTACACATTATTTATAGAAGTCTATTATTTATATAGAAATCACAGCTCTTTGTTCTCATTGGAAATGTGTTCTTGATACTAAACTTAATGTCAAAATCGTACAATTTTAATTATAAATTATCCAAATTACTAGGATTTCTCTGATTTTCTAAATATTGTTGTATTATAATCCATCAAAAACTGATGAATCCACAGATTTCTATTTCAATCTAATCAATATCTTTCAATTCATAATTAAAAAAATGATTTTTCAAACATTGATGCGTATTTGTAACACAGTCACGTATTTGACATATGACAATAGAAAATAATCGTCTTATCAACATCTGTCTTATTAATATGATTGCGAATTCATTTGACTGTCATTTGCGCGGTCTATATAACATATAGAGAAATATCTCGAAATAATTGCCGATATTTTTTTCTGTTCTCACACAAAATAAATAAATGTACCAGATTGCTATTGAACAGACATGGTCTGGTATTTGCAATTAGGCTTTTTTGTTCCTCGGCGTACAGCACACAAAAAAATGTTTAAATAAAACGAATAAGGTCAAGTTATTGTATCGGAAAACTAGAGAAAGGCAATGCTAAGGTTATGTTACGAAAATTTTACCAAATCAGTAAAAGCATTCGCTGTAAACTGCTGTAATTTTCGTGATATGGATTAGAATAATTGTCAAAATATTCCATGTGATATAAACAGTTATTTATTCGAAGCAACGCGTCATTGAAATTAATTTTAAATTCTATTCAATCCTTTTGAAACGTCAATAGTTTGCCCAGGAAATGAATCTGTGAAAGATTTGTCAAATGTCATCGGAATTAATTTGACCAGCACACCTCGGTTTCTCTTCGCCGCTCTCGATTAAGTGCTGTGATTGCTGTTTTTTGTTAATTCTGACATTGCCTTGAATACCAATGACGTGATCGTGGAACAGGGTGGACGATAAGTAGATGAACAATTACGCTACGTGTCATAAAGCTACCTATGCTACGTGACATAAATAATTGAATCTCGATTACAATCATACGTAAATTACTGCGACCATACGATTATTAGGCATAGGGACAGAGTTATAATCAAATTTAAAAAAAAAAAAATATTCATTGACATTTTTGGAATTTTATGAGAATAATTTAAGGCAGAATACCGTTCCGCTATTCGCTCGACAGCATTTTTAAACAATTTTCTATTATTAACACTTAATTTTAAAGATATAATAAAATAATTCCAGCTATGACTTAACCCTGAGTATAAAAATTTAGGCAAAGGTTCTTTTCCTATTCATTGAAAATTATATTATAGCGATTATTGTATTGTTTAATAAATATTTAAGGATAAATTATTATTTATATTCAGTTTTATAAAAACAAATACTTATTTATATCTAGCGTTGACCTATATCCCTAATGAAAACATTTAAGCTCCAAACTATGGACAAGTTATTATCAAAAACCTTCAAAAACGCTTGCAAACAAAAAGATTTCCAGTGGACAAACAGAATTTAAGCAAACAATCAAAGAACTAAAAATAGCTTAGAAAATTATGATTTTTTAGCAACCGACTTGAACCAAGTTTTTTTAAAATTAATTAAAAATAAATAACATATAAATAGAAAACTCACATTGAAAGGCTACTAAAAAATTAGAACTTCAAGTAGTATCAAACTCGAACTCAGAGGATGAGGCAGAGATCTTAAAATATCCCTGACGTACTTTATCAAAAACGACAACAAATAAAAAGGTATTTTATATTAAATCAGGTGAAAATGACTCGAACCCCAAATAGACTCCCGGCTGCGACCTCATTACTGGAAAACTATTAAAGTCTAAGATATTTTCCGGATTAATGGAAGTAGTCGAGATCAATAAAAAAATTATAGACTCATTCCTTAGTATTAATTCGGTTTTAGAGAGAGACACTCAATTGTCAAAAAAAATCACTACCACTTGAAAGAAAAAAGTATTGCTCTGAGGAATTCCTTAGCAAACGTAAAGAAACCTACCCCCATTATTTATAAAATTTTAAAACCATACTGATATTGAGAAATATAATAGAAAAAAATATTTAGAAAATTATGATTTTTTAGCAACCGACTTGAACCAAGTTTTTTAAAATTAATTAAAAATAAATAATGTAATTTTTTAATCGAATAACTGATCAAACCCGATCAGTGGTTCTTAACCTGGGTTCGATCGAACCCCAGGGGTTTGGTGACTCAGTCTCCAGGGTTCGGTGGAGGTCAAAACACACACCCGATTTATTGTACGATATTATGAAAAATGATACGACGTATGATATAAGGGTTCGGTGAACGCGCATATGAAACTGGTGGGGCTCAGTACCTTCATCGAGGTTAAGAACCACTGCTTCTTATTCATTTTTCCAATGGATATCTCATCTAATAAATTTGTAAAAACAATATAATGAGAGTAATTCGTAGATTTGATTAAAAGTGGACAGAGTGGAAAGGGTTAAGATCGTTGATCTCCATTTATTATTTATCTGTATAATTATTATTTTATTATGATTGTATATATTGTATGAGGATTATTTTTCAGCAGGAAATACAAATTTATTTCAGCGATTTTTACAATCTTCTGAAACGTAATTTTTATTATGACTTTTACCTGATTAAGCAAGTTTTTATCTCCTCAATTTTGGCACAACGTCATATTATTTTATACTTTTCCATCTTCGAGAAAATTAAGATGTCGAAATTTTCGAAAGTCGAATATTTTTCCCTTAAGGGAAAAATCGTCGAGTACACCAAAACACTTTAATCCTTTTCGACAGTCGACGATAAAGTAAGCATATACCATAGCTATCTATGCCATGATACGTCAGAAATAAATGTAGTATACAACATCAACAAAATTAAGATAGTTGGACTAGTCGTGATTTTTTTTATCATATCTTGTACGACTATTTTTTCTATTCTGTGCAATTTTGGGCCTTTACTTATCTTTAGTCCAGCAATTCATAAACCTTTCAGCTGCCATTTTGGGGCTTTGTGACACTCTGAATTAGCTTCTATGATATTATTTTATTTTAATTCTTTTACGAATATTCTCATTGTGTATATAATCTCGCAGACTGATCTCTAGCACGTCTCGCTCCATTGCTGGATGTCACCTGAAGATCATTAATCGCACGAGGAGCAAAGGTCAAGGTTTCGATGCCACATATTAGGGTATAAAATGTTTTTTTTTCCAACGTGGTTTTATTAACACCACATTAATTTCTATTCAAAAATATTGTTGCACTCTATTTGATTTCGAGCAATATTTTTCTAAAAAAGATACAGGTCATTTTACAGCTTATACGATACTTACCTTAATACCTACGAACTAATAAATGTGGCGACAAATTGGATAGCATTGAACAGATTATTGGACTGAGACGTGCATAGAAAGTACAACGTAGACCTCGTATGAATACAATAAAATATTTTTTTAAAACAAAATACGATCAATTGATATAACCATTCTTCGATTTAAAAGGTTTTACTTATTTATTATTTTATTTCCTATAACAGACACGTATTTTTATATAATCTATATTACATAAGTTATAAAACACTGTTTTTTACCTCGAACATTGTATATTTTGACTTGTAAATACTTGTATCGTTGCTTTTCCTATCAACAAAATCAGAGATACTCAACTTTTCAATTAAAAATGGTAGCAAATTTTGTATTTTAATATTATTTAAGAGAATGAAAAGTGATGAAAAGCTTTTGGTGAGAAATTAGCAGAGAAAAAAAATTGAAAACCGAAAATTCCTTATTATTATAGAAAAATATTTACACCATTTCCAAAAAAATGAGATCTAATCATCTCATTAAAGTGTTTAAAATTAGGATTATCCAGAATTATCTAAAAAAATGCATTTAAATTTGAAAATGGAATAAATATACATTTTATTATGGCTTTAATATCTAAATTTTTAAGTAAATTTAATATTTAATTGAATTTAAATGAAAAATAGACCACAAGCATTTCAATTCGAGGTAGAGATGAATTCTTGATCAATATCTTGAGATTTTTTCAATGATCACTTGGCATATCGTACCGGATGCGAGCGAGAAAATACCATGCCGAAACCAAAGCGAATATTTTTGTTTTTTATTTTTTTTCCGTAAGTGCGGACAATTTATGTCAATGATTACTTATAATATTTAATCTTTGGACATTTTTAGACAAATAAAAAAAGTTTGTAACATGTAGGATTTATATTAAAAGAGTTTTTCGCCAATGCTTAAATAATCGAAACGACTTTTACCTTTACCTAATGTCTATAGATTTACATATTTTCATGTTAATACCTTTCCAATGATTACGTGAGAGTTATATATATATAATTTTAAAATACCTCGTGGGACGTATACGCCATAAAATATGAAAAATCAATTTAAATCACAGAGAATCATCCTGTACTTAGGCCTAATACCAGTTTTTACATACGCTGACAAAATGTCGAAGTTCGAAATTCGGTGAAAGCGGGTCATATATTTTTGAATAATATAATAAATGCGTGTGTGTATTAATAAAAGGTTGTATACCGCACCTTGTAGGGTGACCATTGTCGTAAATTTATTATTTGACAATGCGGAAAATTGCTTTAATACGCCTAAATATGGAAACCCATTGTTTCGCTCCGTACATATTTCTTTTTATATGCAAATCCGATGCGAGTGTTGCTAATCCTGATACGATCATCATCATCATTATGTGTGTACTTCGTGAATGCTGATGATCGTGAACCGTATCGCGGATTGATTGATTTGAATATTTCTGCAATGGCTCACGTGATTAATGGTTTGGCAGTTGGGTCAGGGTCATTTGTTTGGTTAATTAGGTGCCAATTAAATTAAAAATTTGAATTTCACCGGATACTCGTCGAGAAAGTGATTTCGGTCGCGCTCAAATATATTAAATATTATTTTACTAATATACTATTATATTTAGCGATTGCGCAAATTTATGCAGAATGCAGATTGCATCAGCGCACAAACATGCAATGATATATGTTTCGATCCCACTGTGCGAAATGATGATTTTGCACAAAACACATAAATATTGTCGATAACTATATGATAATCGTGTGACCCAGTTAAAATAATTAAATAAAAATTAGATGAATTTCGTGTAAAAAAAAATGTTTCGTACAACTGGTGTCCACGCACGTACAACTTTGTAGTGTTTGGTTGAGAAAGTTTGCCAGATACAAACAAGTTTGTTTCGGGACAGATGTAGTAAAACAGAAGTTGCTGAACTGTTTGTTGTGATGATAATTTCTTGTTAGATTCTGTGACATTGGACGAGGTGTTGCAATCGATTCCATTATTTTTTATTAATATGTCTTAAACCTATCGCTTGCTTATCATGCGTCTTATACTCAAAATAATAATAAGCGACAAGAATTAGCCTGGGGCGTATGAAACTGACCTCAATGTCCAATGGATACCAATGAACACATCTAACGCAATACATCTGAGAGAAAAAAAAATATAAATAAAACACTATTCTTCAATTAAATGCTTCCTAATTGATATATAAGAACACAGTTTAATATTTCAAGGTATCGAGTCACGTGACAGTTAGGTTTTGTTCTGGAATCCAGCAGCAGTGGATCTGCGGTTGGGTTGGCCGATACCAAGGCGGTTCAGAAACCGCTCCGTTGAATATTGATTACAGTTGGATCTTTTACCATCGACCTTCATCGGTATGCCAAGGAGAGACTGTCGTAGATATATGTGTAGAGCCGGTCCAATGGCAAGGGATTTTGAGTCTTATACCAAAACCTGATTCGTCCAACCAACCATCGTCTATACGAGCGTGATGATTGCGACGAGTGTTATTTTTGCGATTTTTTTTTAGCTAAAAGTCGATGGAATTTTTAGGCGAGGCGAAAATTTGTTGAATCAATAGTATTAAATAAAAGCGGTCCGTATGAATTGAAGCTAATAAAGGCCCGAAATCCGGCCTTGGTTAAATAAGATAAATATATTTTGCAATATGCATTATTTAACCATGTTCTAACATCATCTTGCATAAAACGAATTCTACAAAAACGTCGTGTAATGTAAATCCTGAAAATATAAAAAAAAAAATCCAGTAATACCCCCAATAGCGCGTGTTCCGATAGCGCGAATTTAAAAATAAATCGCGGAATTCACCCTAATAACGCGAGCGCACTCTATTCATTCATAGCTCGACCGTAAACTCTATCGTTTGGCTGTGTGTTGATCTCGCTCGGACATATATATGTCCTCATGTGTGCGAGTGTTCGGCACATTTCTCAAAATTCACGCCTGATGTAGACAATGAGCCACGGATGTCTATATGTGTGTCGGCGATCGTATGCATGACAACCGAATATTTCATTAATCTAAGATTCATATTTTTTTTTTACATTGTTCTTAGTTTTGGCAGATTTGTATTTTTTTTGCAAAATCTTATCCCGATAACGTGTTGTTCCAATAACGCGGTCCCAACTTTCGCGCTATCGGGGGTATTACTGTACGAAGACGTCAGAAGTAAATAGACGAAAAAGATCAGGTGGACCTGTCCCGTCAGATTTTACCAGAAAAAAATATTAGTGGTAAAAACAGTGGTTGGTGGCCCAAAAAAAAAACAAATATAAGGCTGCACATATGATGAATCTCTTTAAAGAATAATTCAAAGGCATCTCCATCAGTGGCGTACGGTGGACTTGATGTTGGGTGTGCTGAATGTGAATAGTTCCATTGAAATATTTATGTCGCAAAAACGAAGAATAGAATTATAATTAAACCCCCACTAACACTACAATCGGGACCGTGTAAGTTGAAGTCGTGTTATTGGGGGAATAGCCTGGCACGTATCGAATACACAGACGCTAGCCACGTTTGACTGTATGCACCGCACAGACGACCGCCAGGCTGTGTGTGTGCAGCCGAACCCGTGTCAATTGAATAGTCGGCCTTGTATGTATTCGTCGACCGTGCAAGTTGAGGTATAGGCGGCGAATATTTCTATCCATCGCGTTATTCGGAGTAGTTTAACATGGGGTTCGACTGTAATGTATAAATAATAATAAAATTCATTAAAAAAAACAGTATTTTTTTCCACATTCAGCACACCCAACATCAACACCACCGTACGCCCCTGATCTCCATACTGTTGGGCTTCACAAAGAATTCCTAAAATAATCCTTATTGACTAAGTTTCAAAAATAACCCCGATACAATTTTGCCCAACTATGAAGAACTACAACTGGAAACATGTTTTTTTTCTGACTTTATAGTAGACGAATTAGGGTGTGAAGGTGTTCTACAGACAAATTAGTGGATATTTTTTTTCCAAAATACCCTAAGATTTGTTGGAATAAGTGTGATGGTAGGGGGTTTAATTTGGCATAGCGGGAGATCAGAATTAGTATTCTGTGATGAAATTTTAATTCCTAAAAAAACAGTAGTGTACAGTAAAAGATGGAAATGGACTTAAGCCATTGTTTTATAACACAATAGAAAAAAATCTATACACGCTTATGGACGGTGGAGCTCCTCACCATAAGTCCCGTAAAACAACTTCCTGGAAAGACGATCAAAGTATCCATAGTTTGCCTTGGCCTGGACAATCTCCAAATATAAAAACCCAATAGAATGCGTTGGCATTTATTACAAATAAAAAATATCCATAAAAGACTCCAGGCAGTTAAAATAAGTTGGATTTTTTGACCAAAAAGAATTAACTCTATATATTGTTAAATTGAATTAATGATCCTATTTATCCGACTGTAAGGGTAGACTTTAGATTTTCATTACTGGAAGATTCTTCAAAATGTTATGCTTCTTTAACCCTTAAAACCTTCTACCAAATGATCACTTTCTATAATAAAATATTCTTATTTATCCGCTAATCATATACATGTTTATTGTTTTAATGTGAGACATAGGTTCATCTAACATTTCGACTAGTTCTTCTTCGTTAAAAGCACGGTCCTTGAATCATTCTTCAATATCTTGAATATTCAGATCATCAAACCCTTCTCCACCAAAATTACTAGCAATTTTAATTATCCTTTGATCAAATTTTTACAGTGACTATCACTGGCCATAAACTCTTTCAGCAAGTTTGTTTTTTCTTTAACAATTTCCACACAATACCAAAATGATAGCAGATGGATGGTAGATGCATAGTCCGGCTGGATTGATTAGCATTTGTTAGTAAAACTAATCTAGACAATATAACAAGAGGATGTTTTAAAACTTGACAGTTTTTTTTTACTTAAACCGTGCTATGCCGTGTAAAATCGAAACAGTGTTATACAAAAATATAATCCACTGATTTAGAGGAAACATTATATGAAGACTAAATGTAAATTATGTATTTTTCAATTAAAATAAAAATTAAATTAATATTTATTACTAATATAAAAAATATATAGTTAACTATATGTTCGTCTGATTAGTAAATTATTAAAGAACGGAAACGTTGGATATTCTGCTTTATAGTGTGAGATAAATTCAAAGGGAGCTCGAGAGAGAAATCTCTCAAAAGGGAGCTTAAAGCTAATTATTTATCAACCTTTCTTAACAATTATTATATATAATAGACAAATAATTTGAAAATTATTTATTATATATGTATCAGTAAATAAATTAAGAGTTTTAAGAATAAGGAATATTTGCCATTGTTTAGCTACTACATCAATAATTTACTTTAACTGGATTTAATTGCTATAAGCCAATATTCATATAAACAATAAATTCATATTTCAACTTTCAAATATCTATTTCTTTGTATAGATTGAAAATACCTTTTAAAAAAACATCTTTATCTTAATGAAAAAATAGTATCTGAGACAACTGTTATTTTTTATTTCTAATGACACTTAATTATTTATGAACTGTGTAACTGTAGAAACTATTTTAACCATTGTTTAAAAAGACCAAGATGATGTCGAAATAATTATAAATATCAGACTCACCGGTTCTCCCTGCTAGGCTTTATTCCTACCTTTGCGTTGTTCTACTGGCAATATTCTAGAGAAATAATGTAAATATTACGATTTTAACACTTTTGTTATTTAACTGTCAGACCTACCTATTCTGAGCTCCATCTCCATCCATGTGCACTTCACGATAACCACACATTTCAGCCACTGAACTGAAAAACACCGTTAATATTTTATTTACAAAAAAATGAATAGCAGAATTTTATATTTTATTTTATTTTTTGCTTAGTTACTGTTTGTTTATTTCGTGCGTCAACGCATATAATTTCTAAGTAAAAATATTTTAGTGAAAATTCAGTGTATTTAAATATATTAAACGTGAGCAGTTAGGAAAAGCATACATCCTTTATTGGAGGTATTTAAAATATTAATAATCATTTATTTATTATTAAAAAATAAGCACGCTTTTCGAGATAAGTACATAGTGAAATAATTATGATATTATATATCGCTATTTTAATTATCGTGGATGTAAAATCATGTCCAACGAATTTATTTTAACATTATTATATAAATTGGATAAACTTTTCAGATATATAGCGCTTTAAAATAATTTGCATAGAACTTTCTTGAGAAGTCGCAGTAGTAAATATATTTCCAGGGTTTTATTGTAGAATTAACATTTAAGAATTTAATTCCTCTAGAATTACAATTATTCAGATTTTTAAATGATCAGATTGTGAATGTATATTTAAATTTATCATACAAATTTATTTATATTAAAAAATTACAACGTAATAAATAAAATGAAATCAGAAGCAATTTTTCAGCTAATTGTATCTTGGAGAGTTTTTTTTATATCGGAACTAATAAAAATATACGTGATTAGAGGGACGACTGTAAAAATTGAACGCAAATAGCGGGAAAACGTGAATTCCGGGCACGTAAAAACACGGTTTCTTATTAATATTATTATAAGTATTAAAAATATTTTAATTTTTTTTATTGATAGCTTTTATTTTACCTGTTGTTGTGAGAGTATTTTAATGTTTTTTTACCACGAAAAAAATACAGCATTGAAAATGCATTGAGAATACAGTTTGAGAAATTGTGAATGTATATTTAAAATTATCATACATATTTATTTGTGTTGGTAATAGAATATTATTTGTATAAAAAAAACGTAGTAAAATAACTTAAATCGTAATAAACAAAATAAAATCATAGGCGAGTATTATTAAGATTATTAAGATCATATTTGAGCTAATAATTAAAATAATCTAAAAGCTTTTATAGCTTTTTTCTCCTTTGGATTATTTAATTTTTTATATATACTCTTTTTATCAGTTTTTTTCTGATTATTTCGAAGAAAAAAATAATAAGTAATTAATATGTGACCAAAAATGATTTTTTTATAATAAAATTGTTTTTAATTTACTACTGGATTCTATAGATTTTATGAAAAAATATCTTTATTCAACTCAGGGAAGTAATAATAATACTTTTATCTTGTTGGATTGTATACAAATTGATATATTTAATTAAAATATTTTTTTTTAAATTAAAATAAAATATTTGATAAGCAAATCGTTGCTGAGGGGTTAACCGAACTGAGCTGCGAGTTATGCAAATTTAATTTTTCACTTAGCAATGTTTTTAAGAGCACGCTTTTAAGTATTGCCTTCGAATTTGCGTAATTAAAATCGACATAGTGGTACGACCACGAGCATTAAACGACGTCAATGCGTTTAACACAACAGTTACGAGGTCGTCGTAAGTGTTGTATTTCGATACTTCTTTTTTCTAATCCATAAAATATAATAAATCCGATTTATTAATAATAATTTTGCAAACAATACCGTTTTATCAGATCAATTAGTACATAATTTACAATTAAAACAAAATTTTCCCATGATTAGCAACAACTGGCGAACGCTATTTTTTTTTGTCAAAGTTTAGAAACAAAATTGCATTATGCATCACATGCGTGAAAAAAAAATATCTGAGAAGTCCTGTAATTCAGCAGTGTGCCGCTGAATTGCCACACAAGTGACGCAAGTATTAATTTAATTCACGATTAACAAACGCCGCATAACATTATTCGTCGGTTGCATGATTTTTTCTCGTTCTCTGTGCATTTCTTCAAAACGAAATATATAATATTTACCTGCTAAATAATAGCATAGATTTCGTATTATTATTCCCGCTTCATAGAGTACGTTGAAAACTTGTAATTGTTGTTTAAAACCAAAGCGATCGCAAAGTACAACGGATAATCGGTGAAATCGTGATGAAGGCTCTTCGTACCTGACGATGCGTAGCCGATGAGCCAACACGCGCTTCTAAATATTCTGTTTAAAATCGAATAACACGTATAATGCCCAATTTTATTGACTGCACCAAATCGATGATTACGAAACGGCCGTAAAAAAATAAATATGACGATGCTTATTATTGCTATGCTATCATACGATCATAACAGAGATGCTCCGGTCCATGATGTATTTGGAGCGCGATGGTGAAACCGACTCCAAGTACTAATAATAAATTAATTACAACTAAATTACTATGGTCTGATGCTGTAAATAATGTGCGCGCAGATGTGTTTTGTTTTAATTAAGAATTATGTACTTTCGTTAATTCATTATGAGGTTTTAATTCAGTCTTCGGATGCACTTTTGAAATATGTTTGTATAATATTGGACGAACAGAGGACTTAATTATATTTTTTCACAGCCAACTTCACACTTAAGTCGCATAATCATTACATATTTTGACAGCTGGTATAGCAAGGCTTGCTTGTGAAAAAATTCGATTGATTCTACGCAGTAGTTTTTGGTGGTACCCTTTCAAATATGGAAAGTGAAAAGCAGCATTTTCGGCATATTGTTGACAGCATGATGTTGAAGATGCACCACGTTCTGGAAGGCCATTTAAAGCTGACGAAGGCACAATAAAATAAATTAATTGATGCAAACCGGCGAATAACAACTCGTGAGATCGCTGAGAGATTAAATTGATCGAATTCGACTGTGTATGATCATTTGAAACGCCTAGGTTTAATCTCAAAGCTTGACATATGGGTTCCTCATGTACTTACGGAAAGAAATTTGTGTCATCACGTTGACGTCTTTGATTTGCTTCTCAAACGTCAAGAAAATGATCCATTTTTGAAGCGCATCATCACGGGGGATGAGAAATGGGTCCTCTACAACAATGTTAAACCCAAGAGACCATGGAGTAAAAAAGATGAACCGGCTGAAAGCCGATATTCATTAAAAAAAGGTGATGCTATCCGTTTTGTGGGATTTTAAAGGAATCGCTTTTTTTTAGCTTCTATCAGACTACACAACGATCAATTTTGAAGCGTACTGTTATCAGATAGACAAATTGAATGATTCACTTAAACAGAAAAGGTCAGAATTGATCAATAGAAAAAGTGTAGTGTTCCATCAAGATAATGCGAGACCTCATACAAGTTTGTTAACTCGCCAAAATCTTTTGCAGCTTGGATGGGATATACTGCCACACTCACTATATTCTCCAGATCTGGTACCTTCTGATTATTATTTGTTCCGGTCTCTACAATTTTTTTTAGACAGTAAAACCTTTTACTTCAAATGAGGAGGTCAAAAATCACTTGGATCAGTTTTTTGCCAGCAAAGAATAAAAATGTTATGAGCGAAGAAGCATGCTACTGCCAGAAAGATGGTAAAAGGTATTGGACCAGAAAGGACAATATATATATTTAATAATTATAAAAAAACGAAATTACTTTCCGAACAACACAACAATATAACATAATCGTGATATAGTGCATAAGTAATCTCGGCATGATTTCATAGCTGATAACCTTGTAGTTATACGAAGCGACGCTAATTCAATTTGATTTATAATAACAATAAAAAATAATAATTTACAATCGGCGCCATTAAAATTCGCAAATTTCAATTAATTTTAATATTTAATTAAATTAAATTACTAAACCCATAATATATTTTTTAATTTACAGAACAAAACAGGATTTTCTATACAAAATTCGTCACTTTACTTTGTTTCCTGAAAGCTTATTAATAGCTGAAATTCTTGAGCTAGTATGTACATTCTAAGCGCCTTCTTTTTTATATTTTCTCCATCTATAGGTATTTTTTTGCACTAAATCCTCGATCTAAACTCTAAACCCTTAAAGTTTTTTTATATCCTCTAAAATAACATTTCAACTATACGATGACTAATTTTTGATCCAAAAATGACTGATTTGCATGCGGATTTCCCATTATTTTTAATCGTTTTAATAGTCGTTTCGTTTAGATTAATCTTTTACCAACAGACGAGGAACCTTCGCCTACCCCAAGACTATCCCTATCGACTTTAATTATTATAACAAAAATGTATGTCCCTTGTCAAACTTATAAGAGCGTATAGTTCTTGTAAAAATATCGTTTTCGTTTTTTAAAAAGCTCGTGTTATTTCAAAAACGTGTTAAAATAATATTTATTTATGAATTTTCTTCAATTAAATGGTTCTGATCAATATTTTTTGGAAATATTAAAAAGCAAGGAAGTATAAAAACTGTTTTACTGTGAAACCTCTGCAGGAAAAAAAATAAAATAAACGTAATTAGAGGGAAAACGTAGATTCAGGGCTAGAAACAGGGTGCTAAAATGAAACGGGATTGTTAAAATTTAGCGGGAAAACTGGAATTCCAGCTACGTAAAAACGAGGTTTCACTGTATTTATTTTTTATTATAAGTATTTTAATTATTATCTTAAAAAGAAATATTTTTTATTGCTAGTTTTTATTTACCTGTTGTGAGAATAATTTAATGTTTTTTTACCAAGAAAAAAATGCGTTGAGAATACAGTTTGAGACATTTTCATTCTTAGATCTTATATCGCGAGCTTTTAAAAGTAACCTTTTAGAGCAGAGGTTCCCAATCTTTTTTAGTTTACGGCTCCCTTAAAACATCAGATTTTTCCACGGCTCCCTTTATACATGAGATTTTTTTCAAAACTGTTGACTTTCTTAAGAAAAACGAGCGCAAAAGGTCTTAAAAATTTCGAGAATTGGAAATTCCAACAAATTTGCCGAATTGTTTAATTGAATATTTCGCGGTGCCCTTATAAGGGCACTACGGCTCCCTGGGGAGCCGCGGCTCACACTTTGGGAAACCCTGTTTTAGAGTAGTATTTTTATTTTTAGTATTTATATAGTTTTAATAAAAAAAATACATATATAAAAATTGTCCACTTTAAAATAGTCTACTTCAGATACATAATACACAAGGACCAGCACTTTTTCTAAACTTCGATGTGTTGCGATTCCATCTTTGTCTCTTCAATATTGACATTACGTCGACCTTTAATAAAAATAAATCGCAAGTGCCAAGTTTGGCTAATGCGGAGGATGAGACATCACAACGTTGTAGTTTTTTAGTAAATTTTATCCAGCGAACATCAAAACATCAATAAACTAAGCATCCAATATAGCTCTCAATGTCAGGATATGTCAGTGGCAAGTGTACCAACTTAAATTATAACGAAATTAAATAAAATCCCATTAACTTGTATTTATCTAAGCATAGATGTGCTCAAAAAAATATAATTTTAAGGTTAAATGGATTTTCTTAGATCATCTGCAACCAACCTAATGTTAATCGATTCAACATTCATTTGCAAAATTGCGGAGCAAGAATCGCGATTGTCATCGGTCACGCCCAGTCATGACTCCAGTCACAAAGACAAAGGCGTAATCGGCTGCTAATCGACAATGATCGATTGTGTTTGACGATGGATGCATTTTCCTACAGAATCGGCCGATTGGTGAACGCATCGCCGCCGTGTTTGTCTTGTGCGTTCGTTGACTTTTACCTCATCGTCGAGTCACGTCCAGCACTGGTCTATTGCCGTTCGTGGCTCTTGCGTGCTCATAACGAGCACGACGACGGTTTCTTGTGCCGCTGCCCTCCGTGAACCTAAGTTCAACTATCAATACAAGAATATATTTACCAAAAGCATCATATTTTGACTGCTCGTTATAGAGGCGTATGTTATAGCATGCAGCTAGAACCAGTTCTAGGATGATTAGTGTAATTAACCATCGTTGACCGCTATCAGTACTTGGGTGGTGCTTGCTCTTCCGCACAGCAATGTACGATGACCCGACAACCCAACCTAATCTAAATTCCTCACCAATGATCGATCATATCTAGGATCGTTTAATTAAATTCGATTACAATCGTTTTCTACGGCGGAAAATTCGTATTTTTCGCAGATTCCAATCTGCTGAATTGTCGTGTCGCGGCTATCGTAACACACAGCACTCGTTTAGCACACACGACGTGCCATTTGCTAGGTATGTGGTTCAAATACGTGCTCGGAATCTGAACGTAGATCCATTGTATACAACAGTCTTTTCATTTCTTCTTGAACGCTCTGAGAGACCGTTGCCTGTGGCTTTGGAGACGGTAATAACCACCTTCGGGCCAAGCGGCTTGCATACGTTTACGTGTGGTATTTCAAAATAAGAAAAAAAGTCAACAACACGCCTTCTTTCAGTGTTATTCAACATGGCACTGGTAATTGCGCCGTTGTCTTTTTTTTCTTCACATCAATACATTGGGAACGATTATGCATAAGTTGTTTAGTCGATTCGAGCACTTATCTTATTTTTTTATTTTTTTTCTTCGTCTTCAGCGATCTACAAGCATTGTAACTACAGATAACCATTTTCTAGGAACGTATGGCAGTCGATTTACTGCAGCTCTTCATTAATTAAGGGTTCGCTGTGTGATTTGAACACAGTATGATTATCATCAACAACAATGCTACCCAATTACTTTCATGTCACGGGCCCCTAAATCTGAAAGAATTAACCCCCCCCCCTCCCCAAAAATCTTTTTGGCAATATTACAACTATAATACACATATTTATATTAAGTACAAAATTATATAGGAACTTGCTTAAAACATTTTTTTTTAAATAAAAACGCGATAATAATGCGATAAATGAGGTCGAATGTTTTTACACAAAAAATCCATAACCTTTGCTTATTTTTTAATATAAGTAATGAAGAAAATGCTGTTTCACATCTCGCGAAAGGAATAAGAGTTACCAGGGCTTCTTTTCCAATAGTAGGATATTCTTGATGTCGCCTTAACCAAAATTTTTAAATACTTTTTTCATTAAATCAAATTCAAGCAAATTATCTGATCTGATATCGATCAACTCTTCTTTGGCTGTCCACGTAATATGATCGTATTTTAAGGACTTTGCAAATGGTGTTCTTATCCAATTGTTTCTTTGATCCTCATCCAAGTTTGGGAAATATTTGTTGAAAAACTAGTATCGATTTGGGCATGTGGTCTAGTACAACTTTCTTCATTGAAGTCGACAGTAATATTTCAGTATTCGTGAGAAAATCATTTAAACACGAAAACATCTCCGTGCATCCTTGATCTTTTGATCACAAAGAAAGGTTTTTTTGGAAAGCTTGAAGTTTTATGTTCATTATCAAAATGTTGCTTTCTTTTCCCCTGAAGCGAAGATATAATTCATTGGCTTTATCAAAAAAATCCGTCAAATGTCAGATACAAAGCACATCCGCTCTCATCAAAAAATAAAGCGAGATCTGTTTTTTGTCGTGGCTCCATAATTTGGTAAGCACTGATCTACAATGTAGATTCCAGCGATTTTCTATCATCGAACCAGTGGCTACATTTTTTGTAAAACCTTTTAAAACTAAGTTAGACGTATGTGAAATTGCTAATCTCTTTTGAAAAAATGAGCTTACAAAATTAAATCCTGTTTTGGTTCCACATATTTATGCGAATCTTTATTTTCCACCATGAACATAATAAAATCAAAAACCAAATCTTGACTTACCAATAGAAACTTTGATGATTGTTTACGATCGGGATTGTCATCTTACACTCCTAACTTTTAAAAGTTAGTACGTAAAATGCAATGTCAACGATCACACTAAATGTACTTGTTATTTTGAATATATTTTATTTTATAACTTTTTATCTTGGATTTTTTTTTTTGTAACCGTATTTTTTATAATTCTTTTGTAAATGAAAATAAATGCTTAATCATTCAATTTTTAATAATTTAGTAATTAAGGTAAAACATATGAAAAGCTGTTCAGGTAACAATGATAAAATAAATAAATAATTTATATGTCTTAAAAAAATTTTCAGTCAAGTCAATAAATATAAATATTCATTGACATTGAATCAATGAATTAAAACAACAATATTCGCTTCTGTTCGGAACGGGCGCGATATTTTTTCTCGCTCGCATCCGGTACGATATGCAATTGCGAGTGAAACCGTATTAGTAACACGTGCGGCTAGAACTCTAAGACCGTGGAGTGTCCTTGTCTGCGGCGGGACATCGCCGAGTCATATAGATTAGTAAAAATATTGACCAAATTATAAAGCATATCATGAATAACTATTTTAAAAATTATTGAAAAAATGTCTTGAAATCTTGACTTCAAATACTTGGGGTATATTTTCCATAGTAACTAGACCCCAATAATAGACGTATCAGTTAAATGTCTCAAACAATGGATTATCCTTGAACAAAAAATCTGAAGCTGGAAATACGACTTCAGTATTAATAACCGAATAAGATTTTTAAACAATATGTTTGTATAAATCTATGTAAATTTTCTTGTAAATATTAATAAGTATAAATCAAACTATGTTCGATATCTATTTTTTTGTGAAAAAAAAGAATTTTTATGACATCTGCTGACTTTCTTAAATTGATAGATCGTTAACTAAGGCAGTAGTTAAATTTAAGTTATATTCCGCAAAAGAATGCTTTCATTTCGAGGAAGTGATTGATTGGTTGCAATTACTTGCTGCTATTTATTTAATAATATATGTAGTTTACACATAGCTTTTTATGGAAATGTCCATTAATTTGCGTATTGAATGAAGAACGATATAAAGTGTGTTCGACATCCGGTCTCTTTTCAATGCTCGTTACAAATTTCTATGCATAGAAAAGCAGCACATGATATCTCAATACAATTCATCAACGCTGAGATATCATCACGGTGTGCGTGTCCATGCTCATTCATCTGATGAGCGGTGCGATCAAAAAGTTTCACGAGCCATATACGCCACATATTATTAGGTTGAGGCATAAATAACTTCCGATTCTCGTAGACAGTTTCTATTGTTTGGATTTACTTGCAGTAAGTCACCCGATAAGGAAATTTTTATTTTCAATAGATAGATAAGTGGCATGTCGGTCATTCGACAACTATTTAGTGTGATGGGCGTTACAGTGGTGTTATTCCGAACCCTTAAAATGGAGAATCAAAAAGTGCATATTCGTCATGTGATGCTTTGGGAATTCAAACAAGGCACTAGTGCTAGAGCGATGGCCGAAAATATCCAGGTCAAACGGCAAGGGAGTTGGCAGAGAGACTCAATACGTCACAAACTACAGTTTATCGTCACCTGGAAAATTTGGGGAAAGTCAGCAAGTTAGGCATGTGGGTACCACATAATCTCAGTGACCGAATGTCTATTGTCACAAGTCTCCTCTCACGGCATAAAATCGAGTCTTTTCTGGACAGGACAATAACAGGCGATGATAAATGGATCACCTATAAAAATATTATCCGCAGAAGATAATGGTTGGATAAGGATCAACCACCGCTACTAGATGTTTGGTGGGATCATCGAGGAATAATCCACCACGAGCTGATGAAGCACAACGAAACGATTACTGCCGATACATACGTTCAGCAGTTGCAAATAGTTCATGAAAAACTACTGGAAAAGCGTCCTGCACTCGTCAATCAGAAAGGCGTTATCCTGTTACATCGATAACGCCAGACCGCACATGGCAAAAGTGACTCAAGAAAAAATCCTGGAGCTCAACTTGTCTGTTTTGCCACATCCACCCTTCTCTTCAAATCTTGCTCCACTTTTTCTGTTCCTTACAGAATTTTTTGAACGGAAAAAACTCTCATTAATTATGAGCAAGTCAGGCCCTCGATACTTTCTTTCAGTCCAAACCCACCAAATTTTATTAGGAGGGGATTGATAAGTTGTCAAAAGGATGGGAGGAGGTTATATTTAAGAGTGGTGAATACATAATAGATTAATATAATTTTGTGAACTTTTTAAAGCGATATATCAAATAAAAGTATGATGAAATTATCAGAAGTTATTTATGACTCAACCTAATATAGGGTTTTTACATTAAATACACCCTTTTGCAAATCAAATTGACCCATTTTCTATTGAAATTTCTATTCTATTGAAATTCTATTGAAGAGGGGTCAATTTGATTTGCAAAAAGGTGTATTTGATTTGCAAAAGGGTGTATTTGATTTGCAAAAACCGTGTATTTGACCTAAAAAACCTGTACAACGATATATCGCGCGTTTTACGTCCGCAATTTTATTGTCGAACCGAGGGTTACGTGTTGGTCTTGGCATTTTGCAGTCGGCACGCACATTTGGGCATAGTTTAGAAAGCCGATGCAAATACATACGGCGCCCATATACGTTCGCGTAAATATCAAACGGCCGCGGCATATTTAGAAACTGTAAAATTGGTATTTAAACACAACAATATGCGGAGAAATCGCGTAATAATTAAATGAACGCTTTATTTTTTGCACTGACCGTATACTGCACGTGATATATTACGAATTCAATTGTTGGTTCGGCATTAATTTTCGCATTCAACGGACGCGTGATTCGTACTCTAACCACGTCGCGTATTTCTAATTATGTGTGCACTGGATTAATTTATCATTATGCAATCGCATCGTAAGCATATTTGGCTATATATCAATTCTAACTTGAACTAATCCCCAGTAACATTTGAGCTTTAAGCTCTAAATTTTCACAGACCTAATTAAGATTAAAAAAAGATATCAGAATAAATTTGGCATTTATAATTTAAACTGGATTATTTAACGTTTCATTAAAATATTTCATATAAAATTAACGCTGCTTGCTATACCGCGGTTTTATATAACAGGTTCGAAGGTCCCTCCTATAGC
>JAGXCT010034164.1:0-16807 GCA_022495035.1 Philopotamus ludificatus
AACACAACTGTCAGTTATATTATCCCATGAATTCTTCACCCAATTCACAACTTCTAGTAGGCCAGGCTTCACAAAATTTCCACATACATTTTTCACATTATTTCAACTAGGGCTTATTTTCGGATGAAGGCTTATATTACTAAAAATCATGAAAATTTTCGGAAAAATACGGTAGTATAGTGAGATCGAACCAAGAAAATAACACGAATTATCAATTTTTATTGCGATAACATTAAAAAACCTGTATTCAAATCTGTAAAAATGAATAATCAAAACTCTTAATATAAACATTTGTATTTTTGACAAAATCAAATGGAAAACGTTGTTATTAATATTTATTTATTCGAACTCTTGTCCTCAAAGTGTTGAAAACACGGTTACACGAGCGTTAGAAAATTTTGGATCTACAATCGATTGAATTATGGAAACTTTAAAAGTTTCTCATCTATCAGTTGTTGATGATATTCGAATTCCAGAAAAGATAAATGAAAAATATGTAGAAAATGTAGATCAGTAGGGCATATAAAGGTCTGCCCCAAACAGAGCAATACGCAGCAAACGAAAAGCGACCTTCTGTATACGGTAATACGGAACTTTTCTCTTTACCTCTACTACTTAGCCAAACAACAATCGTTCGTGTCAGAGTTAGCGACCTTATGACCAGGGCGGATACAATAATGCCAAAACACATACGAATACAGTTGTATTCGCATATTTCAGCTAATTATTACTTTTATTGGTGGAGATGTGTGTGGGGCAGTGCCCCGATTGCCCCTAAGGACGAGCCGCCCCTGTTTTTAACAATAAAAACTAAAGTAAAAGCAATTAATCTGTTGAAATTGGCGTTTCTCAATCGTTCGCCTTTGCAAATTCCACGCAATCCGGAAATTATCTTGCATTTAATACGCAGTGGGCGGTCAGCATAAGAAAAGATTAAATTATAACGAAAAAAAAACTGATTCCAACGAGTGTTGACATAGGTCATGCAGATCACACTCTCGAGAGTTATCATGCATTACATCTATTGCGATGCATTTCTTCCTACGGCCGACTGTATTATTTCATTTATTTCACATTGGCCTGATTATAACAGATTTGAACCGTCATTGATATGGTCGTTGAACCGCTAGAACACCAGCAACCCATACTGCATCCGACATCCGGTGCACCTTGGGCACTCTCTTCTCCTTGCGAATAGCGAGGCCTCCACACTTGGCGAGTGTATCGAACTTCGAGTTCGCATACTCCGGTCGATAGACACGGCTAGCTGAAAGTCTTTCATCCAGCGTCGATTGTTTCACTCGATTTGCTCGGCCAGCCAGCCATTGAACAGGTTTCAACTCGATGCTATTTTAGGAACGGAGCTGTAAATCTCAAAAGACCGGTTCCATAAGACACTTCAGAACTTTTGCAGACTGCCAGCACATTGTCGACGCGTCTCTCTTGTCAAAAAATGTGTGTGTTCGATCACAAACGAAATAATGTCCGTCGACCTTGTACATCGTTGCATTGCGTATCAATCTTGATACTCTGCTATTTCTAGGTCATGGCAATATCGTTTCAATACAGACGCGCATAACTCTCGTTATATTTATTCTGATTTCGTACCTTAAATATTCTGAGAAATGTAGTCAGTAAACGTATTGACATATGGTACCGGCGTATTGAATGCGACATCAATACTTGGAGAATGGAGAGTATGATCAACATGCATATCTCGTATTGTATTTGCAGTGCTGCAACGTGAGATGTCATAAAACTGCATTTTCTCTCGGCGCAATTTATGCAAATAGTCTATACAATATATCCCTCGAGATGCTGACGCCAAGAATACTTCATTTTAAAAACCAGGTGCAAAGTCTGTTGTTTTGTGAAAATTGGTTCTATCCTGGAAAAACATCATCTTGAAAGACAATACATCTCGCTAAAAGAAATGATAGACAGCTAAGAAGAAACTCGCCAAGATCCTAACAGGTATCAGTGTAGTGATAGAAATGCGAGAAGTCTTGAAGATAACATATCATTAGTTACAAAAGAAAACAAATGGACAGAATGAGAAGATGATCAGATCCAAAAATTCGAAACGATTGGCATGTGCGGCGAGTGCCTCACTCTGCGGCGGGACATCGCCGAGTGCGCGTATCAACATCCCTGTCCCGAACACCTATATACGATAATGGACATGGAAATAACACTGACGAAAAAGAGGAAACGTGACTAATTATGAGATAAATGTTGTAAAAAAATCTTCCTTTAGTTTAAGAATTATTCATATTTTAAATCGTTTTTCGACTGTTCTGTAAAGTTTCGACTTTCCAGGATCGATATATGAAATCTGCTTTATTAATTAATCATTTTCTTTAATTATAAATTCTAAAAAAATATTTAATCCACGTTTTTTTATTTATTATAGTCTCAGAAAGAATATACCTGATTTTTTTTTGAGAGATACGACTGTTTTGACTATCAAAGGATCCGCCATAATGGAATCCGGAACTCTTAGAGACAGAGAAAAAAAAGAAATAAGACACCTCAAGATGCTTTCAGGTTTTTTTTATATTTAATTTTATATATGAAAATATTGATTTAAAGCCTTTTTGCTTAAAAGTCAACTTACGGAATGTGTGACGCGACGGAATCCATATAGAGGAATTATCGCGCATATTTTATCCGCGGCGCAAAGTACCCCCAACGATGTGACATAATGCTAACGTTGGCAGCGCTGTTTTCAAATAATCCCGATGCGATTCAACAGCCATCGAGATAGTAACAGAATATATACATAACATTAACCGGTTGCTATGCCGATTCGCAATCTTGCCGATTGAATTAGACCCCAAGGACACCGAATTTAAATTACCGAACGATTGTTTATTGCAGAACGTTGCCGCACACGGCGAAATTGCAGAATCGGCCAATCGATACCTTGTACTTCCTGATTCACATTACTCGAATCAGCCAAGGCAAATAATATGTAATTACATAAAAGTATTGATTATAAATAAATGTTCCCGAACTTTCTTATATATTCTTGGCAAGGAGCATTGCACGCGGTTATGACGTTCTTGTATTTATGTTTCGTGAACACATAGCTCGATTACGTAGAAATATAATTAAATTAATATATCGATAATCAATGTATCGCAAGAATTTAATAAAAAAATATAATTGTTATTATTGTGTGTTATGAATCAAGTCTGGTTATTAAATTAAATATTATTGTTTACTTTTGCTAGAAATACTAGGAAATGCTTGCATCGAATTGGTAAAAATTAATAAATATCAAGAAATCTTGGTAATCCCAATAAAAACATCTCTTTTTAAATTTATGTAATGGAACCTATCTCTTATTTTTATATGACGATCATATCTCATTTAACATGGTATCATCTGGTACATAACTGCGGTACGAATCCAATGAAATCGTCGAATTAGAACCAACAATTATGTTCCCTTTTTTGGGAATTCCCAACTTATGCATAATTTGTTGTATATGTGTATAAATTTTTTTTAGCACAATCTCACGTGGACGTTCTGGGCGAATTGTTTTTCACATATGAACCGCGATAACACCAGAGGTCCGCCAGATCTGACCCCAATCAACAGAATGACAAGGCGAAGACTACATAAAAATACATGGCGATACATAGGTTAGACTGGCGTCGCCACACGGTGTCCAACAAGACTCAGTCGACCGCTGCGTGAAAACGATAAGGTCAATTCTATTACCCTCTGTGTATAGTGTGATCTATATATCGGGGTTTTGACCCAGAAGAGCCAAAAACAACCGTCGATATCTGCGATTATCGAAAAATTGCAGTATTAAGCGGAAAATATCGATTGTATCGGTATCGATGCTTTTTTATATTCATTTGTTTCATGCGGCGTTCGATTCAATGTAAAATCATTTTCAGCCAGCAACTATTCATCGAAATCTGAGAAAATGGTAAAAAACACATTGTTTCACGATAGTATCGGATAATATTCTTAGAAAAATAGACAAAAAAAATGTGTTAAGCCCAATTGATTCATTGAAATCATAAGGCTTTGAATAAAAATGTTAACATTGATAAGATACTTTAAACTATAAATAATTGAATATTATTCAAGTGTTTTATCATTTGTTTAATATTAAAAAAAAGCCATAAATAATTATTACACAGCAATAAATTTCTAATAATATTATTTTCAGTGTTTGTTTAACTAAATCAGTCGTGACCTGTCGAGTGCTAAATTGCAGCAATCAACGCTAATTGCGTAAACACGTATTATCTCAAATAAAGATTCGATAATCGATTGCGGTTTTAAAAGGGGCGCGTTTTGAATATTGACAGCGGCCGGAAGTGGGCGAGGGTGACGCTGGCGCAATCTAACACCGTCCCGCTCGTTCGCTATCCGCCAGTGGCGCTCTAAAACGATCGAATAATTGATCCCTCATCGACGTGTTTCAGTCGACCGCAACCGCAAGATCCTGCCACTGTATCAGCTCGCTCGATTAATACTCGCACATATTGGTGTATATTTATTGGCAGACTGCGGTATCGTATTGCAAACACATTTAGCATGCGAACAATGAAAAAAAATGCAGAAACTTTGCATTGTCAAGCATATGTTAAGTATGCTTTCACGCTATGGTTCAAATTGCATTTTATGTTCGTCTGTTTCGAATGTATGTATGCAACTAATAAGTGATTTTTTTATATATTTTAATATGCATATTTTTGTAATAATACAAAAACACTACGACTGCATATATTATTTAATCGATACGGCAGCTATAAATACATATATAAACTATGATATTTATAAAAAGCTGGCATAGAAATAGTATCAATGTATATAAAAATACATTTTAGTAAGCCGCCTATCATTAGTAATTGCGGGCTTCTATAAAGGGCATATATGTTAGAAAGTAGAAAGTTATTTTAATGCCGAACCGGGCATATGCTATTAATCAATATCTTATATTGCAATAATATATTACAAAAATGAATCGCATATGATTGAGAAAATGTTAATAATATACGAAATGTACATATTAATGCAGTTTATTAAAATAATTAGATTATTGTAATGAGTTTCATAAATAATGGTCGATATAATCCGCAATGTTGCATTAGAGATTATATTAAAAAATCGACAATTTATTTTTGAACCGGTCCAATGCGGGATATAGTGTTGACTGATGAAAAAAATGCAATATAGATATTTGGCAAACATTTAAAAAAATAACTACGGTGACAAGGTGTTGAATACAACATTAACATTAGGTGACCTTACCTAAAATAATCGCGCTGCGATTGCATTCGTAGGTAGGAAGACAGGCGGATGCTGTTTTAGTTGACATGTTGCAAATATTACCGGTTATCATATTCGCACATGTCAGTATTTATTACTAAAGGAATAAAAACGAAACTAACACACCGAACTCCGCGAGTAATTAATTGGGTATGGTCGATTAATTTTGTCTTTGTATATTGGCGTTTGAAATGGCGGCGCGGTAATAATAACGAAATTCGGGGGCATGTCTGGAAAAAAACATTTATACATATCTAATCACAGTGACAATTAAAAATAATGTGTGTTTGACATTGTTTTTTTTAATTATTAATCAATAGTATTATTTGCATATATTTAATATAATAGATAATTTTATTTTGAGATTATGAATCGAGTCAATTGGCATTGTCCTCCCCCCTTTATCGATTATTTAATCACAATATTGCCCCACAAGGATTTAGATATGAATATTCGCAATATAATTCACCAAGGTGATTGCCATTTTATGAGGTTACTGTTAATTATTGACCTTTGTTTATTTAATATATAAAAAAAACACACATACAAAATATTACTATAGATTAGAATGAATCATTTTTATATAAACAGAATTTATATCGTTAAGCTGATAAAATATATTTTTTGAAAAATAATATATAATAAAAATAGCTCACCTTTATATATTTTATTTGTCAAAGGATTGAAAGTATAACATTATCTGCCACTCTTTCCTTTTCTTCTCGGAAAATTGTATATAACTGATATGTTACTATTGATTTATCATAATTATTATTGTTGGAGGTTATGTTAAAATTCAAATGAGGGAGGGTTTAATTTATTAGATACTCTTGTTTTTATTTTACACGGACTGAGAGTATTGATTTGACGCATGGAACTGAGTGACCCTCCCCCAGCAAGCGTCCGACAACGACTAAAGAAATTGTTGCTTGAAAAATTATTCTAGCCAAGACTTTTACTTCAGCGCTTCTCAATCTACGAACCGATCGCAGCGATTATGATAAACAAAATATTGATACAATTGAGAATTAAATGCTGTTGATATTATTTTTTTTAACAACATATAATTTAAAAAATAAATTTATTAAAGTAATATTATATACCAGGATGTGATGATATTGATAATAACGATCATTTATCATTTCCATTGCACAGCATATTAATTGATTACTATAAATCAATTATAATTATTTTATCATTTTAGCCCATATTGCAGTTGCGTATCTTCAATGCTATGTCACAAGTGTAATCTTACATTTTTCCCTGAAAATAGTGATAACTTGTCGCATCTATTTCCGATAATAGAGTATTGACCTCTCTATAGATCAATTGAGAACTAATATTAAGATGTACATTTATATTGTGTCATAATAATTATTAAATTATTTAATAATAAAAATAAACCACTATATAAATTAATATTATTAATATTGACCAGACATTACATATTTGTCAAACGATAAATAAATTATATTCAAAGCAAAATTATCATGTTACTTAATACCTTTACTGTTATATACTTTCTATACATCTACTTTCACTATTATGTACTTAATCCCTTAACAATTGCTTCACACTTTTTTTTGCTTTAACCTTTACCGTGAAGTAATACTTTCGTCCTCGTGGTGAAAGCTACAAGTTAGTCATCACTAACGACCAAGGAAAGGAAAATTTATACAAGAAAAACACATAGACGGAGATGGACGCCAAAGAATGGCCACAAAAGGGAAATATCTCGAATTACCGAAATATAACATGTTTCCTTGGGTCCGTTTCTTTCGGATGCTAGCTAGATTATCCTAGGAAGAAACACCTCTTAGTATCTCTGTTAACGACATTGATGTAGACATATAATTACCCCGAGCAAGGCTGACACGGTTTCATAGAAGGTGCGTAGTTACCCTAAAATAAAAGGATGCAAAGCATCGGGGCCTTCTAAGCCCCCTGGACCCTTGGCATAAAAGGGTTATTCACGCGACAATAACAACCATATTGCAAAATGCACAATAATCCATAAATAATAGTTTTAGATAAATATATCGCAAGTCAAAATCCCATAGAATAACGAGTGCGGCTGCATATTTCTATTTCAGTTTAAAGCAAAAGAAAAAATATTTGGGAATAATACGAATACGCTTTCAAAAACAAGGGTCAACAGATGGTTTTTCATATTGATTTGCGCTCCTTGGGTAAAGGCAGAACGATGCAAGGGATCAAGGCCCTCGGCATTTAGGAGCATTCATGAATTTTTCGAACATTTAATTCACACAGTTGCTAGTGTAGAAGGAACATTTATTAAATTAAAAAATATTAAGAATTACAATATAAATTCTATCGATCAAAGTGTTTATATTTATAAAATTTAAAATTTAAAAAAGGGTCAAAAATTAGGCCACCTTAGCATTCGGAGACAAAATTTCTAGATACGCCACTGCTTCATAGTCATCCAAAAACAAATGCAGAGACGTTCAGCCGTTTTCCTTCTCAACACAATTCCATAAAAAACTTAACCCCTCTTTTACGTCTAATTATATCGATCATGCAGAAGCTAATACAAAAATAAGAAAAGGCAATAGAAATTAAAAAGTTTATTTGTATTTTTTATGTAGCTAATTACTGTTGTTTTGAATGTGTTCTGAAGGGCGGATTTAATTCTCACAACGACAATCACGCAAATAATGGCAAAATAAACCCATACGAAATCATCATCATCACTATTATTCAAATAAAATTCTAAACCAAAATTAACATTCTACAGTGTATTATATTAATTTATACATATGTATTTTTGCTATATAATTATTTAAATTCATACATTTGTTTTTGTTCCCTACTTCAACAGTATTTATAATGCCATTAAATTACTGTGTTAGGACCAAATAATTCGCGAAGAAAACATATGACGCCATGTTGAAATATTGACCGGCTCTTTGGCGTTTCTGTTCATTTCTCTGTACATTTTAAATAATTGGTAATATTTTAACACAACATTTAAATTAATATTTATGATACTTACATATGCAGTATTTTGAACCGCTGGTTTTTGAGCATAAAACATATTCGTTTCAATATATATTTTCTGCAGAATCTTCGCAATTTATCACATAAATAATATAATACAAGTTTATTTTGGATCATATTATATACGGCGATTTGTGTATTTAAACAAGGATTGATAAATGCGATGTGTGTAGCGATATTCGTGTTGCCGCTAATACAAACTAACCTCAAAAAGTCATTATTAACAGATCAACAATGGTTAGAGGAGGAGTACGTGGAGGACGTGGTAGGAGATTCGGTGGACGAGGAGGGCCGTTCGGTGGAATGCCACGACCAGCTCTGAGACCGCCTTTCGATCTTGCTCTAGCCGAGATGGCATTCCCACGATGCCGACCAATGCCAGAAGACACGGCCTTCACACAGGTAATAATTCTATTTTTAATAATTTTATTCCATTGATTCGTGTTTTATAATTGAGCAATTATTTTCAGGCGTTGTTGAAAAGGCATACGGAGCTAACGCCGACGATGGCAGAACAAGCCGCAGTATTAAATTTAGTCACAAAAATTGAAACTGTAGTCGAGAATCTCGCAGTATTACCCGGTGATTTTGCCGCATTTCAACTGTTGACCGTTAGACACGTTGGACCGTTCAAACAAGGCACAATGTTAAAAGGCGACAACGTTGCCGAACTCGTATTCGTATTGAAAACATTACCGACCAAAGAGGCCGTCGAAGCTTTAGCCAATAAAGTAAGTTTTAATGTGAGATTTATTTATAATTCATGTATAATAATTATATTTGTGCTTAGGTCACCGACGAATTGAAAATATTGGTGAAAAATGATGCGGATTTCAAACCGGAACAAATCAAAGTGACCACAAATGATGAAGGATTTTGCGTTGTACACGGTGATGTATCCGTACGAGTGCTAGTTACCACGATAACACCAAATCTAAGCAAATTAAAACCGAACGTATGTAAATTTATCATAAAATGTGATAATTAAAACGTTTTTTATTAAAAAAATATTTTATTCTATCGTAGGTTCACTTGGATTATGAAGTTTTGAAGGGACACACCGTCGCCATCGGCCACAATATGTGGTTTGAAGAAAACGCCCATCACTCTTCAATCAAAGTAATGAAAAAACGTATATTAATATTCAAAATTGAATTATTTAATGAGATCCGATCAAATTAAATTTGAAATACGATTGTAGGTCCTCGTCCGTCTTTTAAAAGACTTATGCGCACGACATGCGGGACTTTCCTGTCTGACTCCATGGTTATTAGACGCGTTGGCGTACCACGCCATCATGAATAATTTAAGTCGTCAAGCTCTACCATTAAACGTAGCCTTCAGGTACACACGAAATTTTATTAAATCGATATCGTATTGAATTGCGATCATAATGATATGCGTTTTATAGACGAGTGCTTCAGTTGTTGGCGTCTGGATTATTCTTGCCGGGATCCACAGGCGCTCCTTGGCCAGTTCGTGGATTAAGATCGCCAGCTCATGCTGTATTAACTCCGGCTCAACTCGATAAAGCGACCATGACTGCTCAGACGTTACTGCGTGTGTTAGCGAGAGGAGGATACGCTTACCTACTAGGTTTGCAAGATTTCGAAGAAGGTACGCATTTTATTTATCATTCAAACCTTACCATATTTATCAACTTTTGACGAATATTGAGACTCCTCATCGCAACGTATAACCACGGATTTTATTATTCTATTATAATATTTGTTTTTTTTTTAGGCAAAGATATTTCGTGCGAAATTACAGTGTGGGACGGCGTTGTCGTATCACCACTGGCGCCTGCTTACGAACCCCATGAGAAAAATTCAGCCGTCGACGGAGATGAGTTCATGTATTCCGCGATGGATGAAGAATCGGAGAATAATGCAGTAGAACAGACATAATCGACTACCTCTACATTATTATTATTGTCTTTCCGATCGTTTTCTGTTGTTATATGTAATAAAAAATAATCAAATTTCCTTGATTTGAGAATATTAGTTTAAATTATTTTAATGTAAATTATAAATATGTTATATGGCGAAAGTAAAATACATAATAAATTTAAGACAAATTAAAATTTGTTTTTTTTTATACTAAAATAATTTTGTTTGACATCTATGAGAAACTAGAATCATTGTCCTAGAATAATTTTGTATATAAATCCAATAGATGGAGGTACTAAACCCCACCAGTTTCATATGTGCGTTCACCGAACCCTTATATCATACGTTGTATCATTTTTCATAATATCGTACAATAAGTCGGGTGTGTGTTTTGACCTCCACTGAACCCGGGGGAGACTGACTCACCGAACCCCTGGGGTTCGATCGAACCCAGGTTTAGATTTTCCCAAAAATTAAGCGTAGACCCAAACCTTGCACAGAGAGGTTTCGATTCTGGCGTACCATTACTCAAAATCATTCAGTAATTGAGAAAAATATTAAATTTCAGTTCCTCGTGAGTGGCTTATATATGTAGGATAATGCCTACAGGTTGAATTCGGAAGGGCGTGGAAATGTATTCTTAAAACCACGTCTGGATAGTATCTCGTTTTATTAAAGGCATAACTCAAGACTGACAGACCCAAGACTCAGACCAAAGTACACTGAATATTACTATTTAAAGTGCAGACCGTTATTCGGTCTGCATACATCCCTTTCTGGCCAACCCCTAGCATATTTCTCCTTGGCAACACTGTTACGTAAAGTTAACTATCCTACATATATATTTATGTAGTCTTGATTAAATTTAATCTAGCCGTGCCATTGGGGACTTTTTGTATTTGTCTAAATAAGTCTAAAGAATAAATACAATAAATAATCATTGATATTTATTGTCAGCAATTGAGATAAAAAAAATAAAAACAATATACGCTTCTGTTGCCACGGGCGCCATGTTTTTTCTCACTCGCATCCGGTACGATGTGCTAAGTGCAAGTGAAACGTGCTAGAGACGCCTGCCATGAAAGCTGTCTGTGGCGAGACATCATCACTTATACGTCATATTGACGAGTTAAAAAATTCAAAATATCAACCATATTATAAAGCATATTGTAACGTCGGAGGAAAACTGGAAAATCGGTTTGTTTGGTATATGACATATGTAGAGCGATTCGGCAGTGAGCTAATGCAATGAGATCACGGGTGACGACTTATTTGGTTTATGGAGACATTAACCCGAATATAGTTCTAGAAGGATCCCAGCTCTCAAAGTGTTTGCTATACTATGCATCAAAATTAGGTACTGCTTCATACAACAGGAGCAAGGTCCCATAGTTTGAGATCTATGGAGTACAGTGACCTAACGAACACGTGTCATGGATCAAGACAAGGGCAAGCATTGTTTCCCCCGACGAAGCCCTCAGCCTATATATAGATGCCCCAGAGTTGAGAAGTCAGTTTGATACGGTCAACCATGTAAGAAGGCGATAGCCTTCCAGGATAATTAGCAGCGCACTTTGTTAGTGCGCTGCTATATTTTATATTGTGTTTATCCTCCTCTTTGATGTGATAAATTGTTAAAGAAGTAATGCTGTAATTCTCGGGTCGGCTAGGCTGATTTCGTCCGCTGTATTGTTTACGTTGAATAAAGATACTGTCTCTATATGAATTGTGCCTCGTTGCGTCCTTTCGTTATATCCATATCAAATCCTGAGAAGCATCCAGGTTACAATATCATAAATAACTATTTTTAGAATAATCATTTTTTTAAAAAAAGTCAAGATATTAATGAAGAATTCATCAGTATCTTGTCTTGAAATGCTCCCGAGTCTTTGATAGACCCCCTTCGGACAACATGATTGTTTTCGAGCTGCCGTGAGGAATGTTTTAATATAAAAAAATATTTATTCAGCCTCGTAATTGTACAATTTCAGCACAGAGTTGATTTAAAATCATAAGGTTGCATAATTTCAGCGCTAAAATATACCCGACTAATATAATATTACATGTTATTCATAAAAAATTAAAAAACAGTATAAATATCTGAATTTTGGGGAATGCGTCGTGTTTTTAGGGCGTTTGCCAAGCTGTCATATAGGAAATGCTCTTGATAGCAACAAGTGTGGACTGACATGCTTTATGTTAAAAATATTTGAGATACTTGATGTCCCCCATCGACTCGACGTTTGATTTTCTACTGTTGCGGGTCGTATCAAATATCTGCATAAAAAGCAATCCATATAAACCTTCCAAACTATCGTTTCAAAGCCAAGTAAAAAAAGAATCAGATTTACTTACCACGGTATCTAACTCTATTGATATCCATGAGCGTGCTAAACATTGTGGATTAGCTCATACTTTCCAATTTAAATAATTATTGTTCCAGAGATAAGCTCGCAATGTTCATTCCTGTCATAATGTAACAATAAATAAATGAAGCATGGCTGAAGCATGGCCAGAGAAACTCGACATGGATATCTGAACGGGACAGCAGACAGAGAAGTCTGCCGCAGCATGACCACAAAAGAATAACGTCCCGGATTATCATTGACACAAAAGGATAACCTCCCGAATTACCGAGAGCCAACACGTTTGCGGCTCCGACCCTTGAAAACCTGGTAAGAAACACTTCTTAGTGTCTCTCTCATCAGTAATTAATGTAGAGACGCGACTATCCTGGACTAGGTTGACCAGGCTCCCTGGCCATCCATAGGCAACTGCCGAGATAGTACCTTGAGCCGTTTCTCACTACATCACCACCCTCTACAAACTCGCCCTGTCCTTCAGGTCCCAGGCCATAGAGGCAACGAGAAAACTCCTATGGATGGAAGCAATGCCACACCCGGCGGCTGAACATATTTTGACACATAAAATACAGTAACGGTCATTGAAATCCATTCCAAAAAAATAACAGGATTTGAAGATTCCGTCTAAATTAACACACGTTTATTTAGAATATTTAGAGGAAAAATATGATGTGGTTCCACTTTTATTTATTTATAACAACTTGGATCTGGGCCGGTATTGCATCCACCACATTCTTTATTGTTTCTGCCGTTATTTCTTCATACTAGACCAGTCGTTCTTAACCTGGGTTCGATCGAACCCTAAGGGTTTGGTGAGTCAGTCTCCCGGTTCGGCGGAAGACAAAACACACACCCGACTTATTGTACGATATTATGAAAAATGATACGACCCATATGAAACTGGTGGAGTTCAGTACCCCACATCGCAGCTACTACGGTGGAGTCTGTGGCAGTCTTCACTTGGTCACTTCAGCGAGTGGGGGCCCTGCCCCTTCCCCTGCGTCCTTGTACGTTTCCAAGCGCGACGAGCTTCTCCTAGCGAAATGCTCAAAAGTATCGAAGAATCCTTTTGAGACATATGGTCGAAAGTCGGTCTTCTTTGTAGTTTCCCATTTTCCCTTTTCTCCCTAAACTATAGTAAATAGTTAAACAAAAAAAACTTTTGCTGATTTAGCCTGATGGCGTAGTGCAGAATCGTCCTGGATGGAACAAGGTTCTCATTAATAATTCTTTTATAAACTACTTCACTGACATTTCGATCGATGAACACTAAATCTCCAACTCTTCTTCAATGCTGGCCTGTTGCATTCCGAGCCAAACAAGTTAAATTTGCTTACATCCCAGAAGATAGTTTACCTCCAGTCCTCTTTAGTCCAGATCCGGTAAACTTTTGCCCATTTGCGTGCATTTATTTCATGCAAGTAGTTTTTTTGCTATAAATCCATCTTCCTTGGGCCTTCTCTGTACCGTTTCGACATAGACTTTGATTCCTCTACCTCTGATGAACCCTGTTCTTATATCCACTGCAGTTTTAAACCGGTTGATTGAGCGGAACCTTTTTGAAAGGTTATCTTCTGAAATGGTTGTCTTCCGCTTTGGTTTTGTTCCTTTTTTGTGCTCTACAGACCTGGTCCTTGAAATTACTTTATAAGTTGAGTCACTATAGATAAACCCCATCAATGTTGCAATTTCGCGGATACTTTTTTTCACCTTATATAAGGTCGCAGTTTACATTATCATATTAAATGTTCATTTTCAACACCATACAATAACTTCTAGTAAAGTAGTTAATTAAAACGGTACTTTATTTAAAAAAAAAATAATAATCTGATAACGAATTTTACTTGAAAACTAAGAAATCAATCGTTTTTTTTTTAATTAAACATTAATTAATAGCAGCCATATCAATTGTCATATATTTTTTTTCTTTATATACCAAGATTCCCTGAAATAATCAGCTTAACACTTTCGTGGCCGGTGATGCATATGTTGCATCATCACTGGTTCGAATATTGCCGGCCGCATGATGTCACATATGCATCAAGATAGCGCCAACCGTTTGTGGCCGGCGATCTAGCATACACATCTGAGCAATGAATACAGTGAATGCATTTTTATATCTGTAACTGCTAATAATGCTACATCTATTTGAAGTAATACTTTTAATAGCGTAAGTTTTTGGTAATTTGATGGGGCCACAATAGTGTTAAGATATTAATTATTCAAATAAATTAAATTCCACGCATACATATTCTATTTTTATTTCATATAATCGTCGATATTAGTCTGTTTAAGTCGGTTTGCTGTTTAAATTCATTGTGCATTTGTACATATATACACAGCCGTAACACGGAGAGTGGTTCAAAACAAAAACACATAATATTGGGCACAAAATCAGTTTATTGATATTCATTTATCGGACATCCTCACGTCGACGGGAGCTCCAAAATCCGCTCGGGATGTCAATTTAATTAACTACGGCTTTGAATATATATATTTACATTATCCACCACGATATCGTCATCAGACTGTGTAAATTCGAAACAAAAAAAATCGTAACATATAAAACGAAATTGACAGTGCGTACAAATATTTTTCCACCATCGCCTTCTTTATAATTGAACTCAGTTCAGAATTTCATTTTGTCAACAGTGCCATATATTCATCAACACATTTTTCTTTTATATAAATACACAATTATAATATAAATAGATTTTTTTTTGTTGCTTCTTTCATTAAATAATAAATATACGGAAATATATCAACAGAATATATATAAATAAATTTTAAATATTGATAAAAAAAAGTATCCGCACTTATTATCTACGCTTCGGATCACAAAAAAGTGTGTCAGATGAAAATAAACGTTTTATAAATTATTTCGGTGTAGGAAATGTTTCCAATTTACGCAATCGCACGAAAAATGTGAAATTATGAACCAATTTCTATTAAAATACATGTTTACTTACAATTTTTTTAATTCAATATATATATATATATATTACATTTTCACTTCATTTACATTTTATTAATACGGGGTTTCACATATTCAAACGTCATCGT
Organism: Philopotamus ludificatus; assembly: GCA_022495035.1. Classification (NCBI taxonomy): domain Eukaryota; kingdom Metazoa; phylum Arthropoda; class Insecta; order Trichoptera; family Philopotamidae; genus Philopotamus; species Philopotamus ludificatus. The sequence goes on from JAGXCT010034164.1 coordinate 15,635, forward strand.
TGAATCTCCATGTTTAGGCAATTCCAATATACATCGGTGAAATTATAAATAATAATAAAATAAATATTCCTCTTTCGTGTGTATATATAGATATTTTTTAACCCATCAGACACGCTGATGTTTGGCAAAGTGCCGGAATTTCTCCGCGAATATCTTACACGTGTTCTATAAGACGTATTACGTATAGTTTTAATTATTCGCACATAATATATTGGGAGCATTTCCTACGGATTGATATATATATATATGGAAAAGGAAGACGATTCGCGCACGTCGACCGAAAATAAATGTGAAAAAAAAAAACGACAAGGAATGTAATTAAAAGATATTTAGGAAAATTTTTGATATGTATTCTCGCATTTTTAAAAATACATTTAAAATGATATATATAAAATAAATCGTATAATTTGAGAAGATTACGGAGATCATGAATTTAAATATTATCTACATGCGATAAAAATTCACCATCGAGGCCATCCTAACGACGGGACTGTCATAAACGAGCCTAAAATAATAAATAGTCTGCGATGATCTAAACGGACGTTGAAACAAAGAAAAATCAATGAAACATTATCAAATATCTAAATTCAAGTTCTATTCATTGAATTCTTTTACATTTTCGAGATTTAAAATTCACTTATGGATAAATTACAATTCACATTTCATAAATTAGAGATTTTTTCAAATATATATAATAATAATAATAAAAAAAAACAATTGCATTGTCACAACATAAAAAATAAAACATAATTACAAATCGTATTCCATTAAAAATCAGATTTAAAAAAAATTACAAATAAATTCAATATGGAACTGTTGACATATCATATAGTATTTGTACATAAATATGTACACGTATGTTATTTTTTTTATACACATACGATGGTATCTCGGTTCGATGCGCGAAAGGAAAGTTAGAAACGCGAATCGAAATAGTGGAATAATTATTATACAATTTTTTTATGGACTTTCCGCTGTATTTTATAAAAATAAATCGATCCATCGACGGGAATGACGTCGATTGCGTGCGCCATCACGAATCAAACTCATAGCGCACGTAATCAAGGCTCCGCACATAATTCCGCGTCTCTTTCGTCTCGGCTTCTAAACTGGAAAACATTGAACGGAGATACCGCAGTATATTCCTTCATATACATACATATATATAAATAT
>JAGXCT010034165.1:5679-76767 GCA_022495035.1 Philopotamus ludificatus
TCGATATTTTGGTTATTTTAACTAATCAATTTGACGCGTGCACTAGGCGATGTCTCGCCCAATACTGAGCTCTCGCAGCACGTGTCACTCGTACGATTCACTCGCACTTGGCACATCGTATCGGATGTGTACGAGAAAAAACATCACGCCCATGGCAATAGAAGCGAATATTGTTGTTTTCGCAATTGCAGACAATAAATTACTGACTTTTTTAGACAAATACAAAAGATTGTGACATGAAGGATTTATATTAATATAGTTATAGTCCCCAATAGACGCCATTGCCAGGGCTAAGTTAATTAGTATTAGGTATTTTTCGTAATAAAACGCGTCTATTAAGAAAATAATTGTTTGGTATTTCCAATATTAGATGGATTTGTACGAAAGTTGTTTTCTAAGACTCAAGTTTTTTGCATACATTAATAGTTGAACGTTCAATGTTTATGTATTTATTATATATAGATAGGTTGTAAATTGCTAGTCTAACTGACCTATCACCTCCGCGTTGATTTGAATATCATTACAAGAATCTAAATTATTATTTCAAGGTGACAATATTATATTAATACATGTACAGAATCATATTTTTGTTTATAACTTTAACCCTAAAGCGCATTTTATTCGTTAAATATATTTAATTTGTATTGAATTAATTTAATATGACATCTCCACTGACTGGCTTATAAATTAAACCGGAAACTAGTAGCTTTTTTTTATAGAACGTTATTGCCAAACGGTATATTAATTAAAGCACATACGACGTCCCTCTATAAAAACTTTAGCCACACGAAGTCGTCGTCGTAAAGACCATATTATTTATCGATTTCCGGTTTCGATCCCGCACGGTTCACCGGTTCCATCACGTGTGCAGATATTGACGAGTTAAAATGTTACACGCGAATTTATCGCGAGACTCTCGACGTCATTAGAAGCGACTCGGGACATACGCCGGTCGCACATTAGAGCATTATAAAATAAGTAAAAAAGTAACTGTTCAGCCAACTGGCTGCCGGTAAGAAACGGGTTAACGGTTCGAGACCGTGTAATGGCCATTTCTCCGCGGATGGCATGTCCCGTGATGTATTGGACTTGGCGCTTTGTTGACCCGGTGGACACAGTATCAAGTGCTTTTCCAATGGTTGGCAAAAGCCGGCTATGTCGAATTATTTTCGACGGGTCCGCCATCGCTTGCATTGTTCCAAGCAAACGGCGATGGCGTCGTTATTCATTTTTCCAAAAAAAAAATCATTTGGTCCAAAAGCTTTCGATATCGGCCGTGTCGAATATTCGGTATATATCACGTGTTCTATTGCGCTCGACGATTTTTTTTCAAAATGATTTTTTGGCCAAAAACAATACCGGTATAATGCCTCAGTCTCCGTATTCGTCGGATATGATAATACCACGTTTTTCCAATATTTAATAGATAAAGACGATAATGCTGAAGATTGGAAAAACCAATGGAACAAGTGTATTATATAATAATAGATTATCCGGAAAGAAATCCATTTTTTTTAAATACTCTCGTTCTATTTCAGTTTTGTTCAGACACCTCGAAATAAAAGTCTTAATAAATTATTATGTCATAAATTTTATTTAACTATTTAGAGTCTTTTATTTAACTATGTCTAAACCCCAAACCAACCAGGAATATATTCGTCCCTGCATGTCGGTTTCTTGTGATTAGGGCTTAAACGCCGCCAAGGTCGCAAATACCTTCTACGAGATTTATGGACCAGTGCTTCTAAATCAGAAAAACTCAGTTACTCTTAAAATTTGACGACTAAATATTGAGAATTCTGATTGAATCCGAACTTCGCCAAACTGTGGAAGAATTATCACAAACATTGGGATCTTCGACATTGATATCACATCGGCAAAGTAAGCAGGATTGGTATTAGGGTGCCGGATGAACGGTTTCATCACAACGAAGAATAACAAAAGTACAGATTCTTGTTCCAACCCAAAAGTCAAAATTAACACTTCGGAAGGTTCTTTTTGCTAAGTAGTCTCGCAGTACTTTTGCATCTCCCGTATTCGCCAATGATAAGATTATAAGATTCGGTGGCGTAGCTAGAAATTTTGGACCCGAATGCAAAGGTGGCCTATACTCCAAAAGCATCCTAAGGGGAGAGGGCCCCTCCATTATTTTTTAAAATTTTAAATAATACATCTTCGGTCGGAAGAATTTATATTGGAATCCTATATAACTTTTAATTGAATAAATCTTCTTTCCCCACTAGCAACTGTTTAAGACAAGTGTTCGAAAAATTCAGAGGCCCCATGAGGGCCCCAAAATGCCGAGGGTCCCGATCCTTTACATCGTTTTGTCTTAACATAGCTACGCGAATATAAGGAGCACAAACAAATATAAAATCTCAAACATCATGAAAATCTGTTAATACCTCTTCTTAGAAGCGTACAGTAAACCCCTCTATAACGTACATTCCTATAACGTTTGCGGCAGTTTTTCCCTATAACGTCAAAACCCCCTATAACGTACATTTTTTAAAACGCTAAATAGTATTTTCATAAAAATATTTTATAATTTCATAAAATTAACTAATAAAATGTCGTGTTGATCTTCCCTGCCTGCAAGTTGCGGGAAGATTACGAAAGGATATCGCTCATCCCGCGAGTCGAGTCATTTGCGCTGGTAAACAAGTAAAAATGTAAAAAAAAGAAAAATTAAAATGTTTGAAGCACTGATCTCCTTCAAATCAAAAAAATAAAATTTCACTCCTATAACGTCCCCCCCTATAACGTGGAACCTATCTGGACGTTATAGGGGGGCTTAATGTATTAGTATTACTTTCAAATATTTTTTCTTTTACTTTAAACTTAACTATCTTAAAGTAATAAAAACCATATGCACAATGAAAAAAAACAATGGGAAGTGATATTTTTTATACTTCTAGCTTTCATAAAAAGGGGATAAAAAATTACATGTGAAATGGGAAAAATGGTTGTAAGAAATGAGGACAATTATATTTTGTAATAATATTTGTAAACAAATTCTAAAAACATTGGATTTCTTTCCGGATAGTCTAATAATGTCTACTTTAAAGGGAAGGAAATAAAGTATAATTTATTTGTTTTAATAAATCTAAAATTCTGCTTCATTCTACGTGATTCGTTTATTACTCTGAACTATTCTCGACATTACGTCTGCGGTTTAAATAATTAACTCGTTTAATTAAATTATATATCTTGTAATAAAGTTATTATTTAGGTTTAACGCCTTGAGTTTTTCCTTACTTTTCCAATTCCGACTTATCCTTGATTTATTGTTTAAAATTCTTCAAATATGCGACAGATTATCTATTGGATTTAAATGTAGTCGATCGATGTTCAACCTGATTTAAATCAATGTAAATCGATTCTGTTTCAATGAGGAAATTTAATTCCCATGAATATTTTTCATATATTTTCCTCCACTCTATAACCGTCGACGAATAGAATGGTTCAAAATTTCTAGATAATAATACTTTAGGATTTTCCAATGCCTTGATAATGCAGCTATCATCAGAAAAATTAAGTAAATAACCTTTTTTTAACCAATTTTCATAAATATAATCTATTAAAATCGATGGCTTTTTATTTTCTTGGTAAGGGTTGGATTTTTTTTTAATTATCCTTATTTTAATTAATACATACTGTCATTAAAAAAAACTTGCTGCCAAAGTTATTTCCAAAATATGATAAACTCATAGTTCATGGATTACCATCGGATTATGCGCGAATAATTAATAATTGCAAATATTACTTAATCATAAATAAGTAAAAAAAAATACTTTTTTTATTTAAATTTATTAATTTATTGCAAAATTATTCTGGATTTAATTGCAAAAAAATATATAACACTCGTATTAAAATAAAATTATTAAAATAATTGCGTTGCGTTTGCCAGCAAGTCTCCTCGGCGATTCAACTTTTGTGGGAAAAAAAATTATAAACAAAAGGTCAAACGAATAAGTTATGCTCGGTGGTCACTCTCGATGAAGCACCCAGTATATGTTTAAAATTAATAATGATGACAATGTCGCATGCGAGCGAGTGTTTATTATATTAACACAACCAGAAGTTGGCGAAGCGGGTTTTGCAATAATTTAAGCAGATTTTCCAATGAAACACAATTAATTTTTGCGACTCGCCACGGTTAACAATAAATAATTGCGGGCCACGTCACACGTGTCACGTTGTTTTGCAGGTGAGGCTGACATTGCCTCTTCGAATAAATATGCATTAGATTCGTGTTGAAAATAAAATAGCCGCCGTCCAAATGTCACTGGCGGCAATGTCAAATGCCGTCGGATGTGCGCCGCGTCGATAAAACAGCGCGCGATTTTGGCGACCGACTTTTAATTGGGCCGCCATATTTGAATTATAACCGCGTAATGATTGATATAAATACAGAATTTATTATGAAGGCTGAATTTAATCAAATGGTATTGTGTGACCTCTTCTGCGTTGACCTCACGAGTTTCAATTCAAATCCTGTTTATTTACGATTGCATACGCGCAATTTATTAATAAATTTCTTAAAATTGCAACTTTTATATATAATGCAATTAAATATGGATATAAAAAATTGAATTCATTGTCAACGTCGGTGCATGCATATGATTTTATGCGCATAGTGATGATGATGATGACCAATGGGATCTGGTCTCCGCTGCACCGACGACTATGATGAAAATGCAGCTTGCACATATTTTTGTTGCATTATTATGTGGATTGCATAATTTCAAGGTCCACTGTTCACCGCTTGTCTGAATTTTAATGATTCGCATTAGGAGAAACGAGATCCTTTACGACGGCTGACCAATACCAAGATCAACGGCGACAGGGGTCGTCAATCCACAATTAAAACCAACATCGCAACTACGCAGTCAATTAAATACAGCAATTTGAAGCATCGCGTGAATTTCAATTAAAAAAAAAATGAATCCGTGCCATCGGTTGGTTATTGCTGAACTTTGAACGTAAATAAAATGCAGCAACAATGCAAATTCTGCATGGCAATCTTGCCTATTGAAAATCATGCATGTATTCAAGGTTTTCTAATACATTCAGCGATATATTTTACTTTTATGTATTTTATCGTCGCAAGATAAATGTCTCTAATTTTATGCCTCCGTTATATGTAATTACTTTGTAATAACGACGTATATAATAAATTATTAATATTGCTAAATTTTGACATTTTAATATGCAGCTGGAGAATTTAAAATTCGTGAATTGATGCAATATTTTATGTATTTTTTGATGTAACATGATTTTGCTGTTAAATATTCAATTAAACTAAATTACTGTTACTTTAATTTATTATTTTTCAAAAATAATAATTAAAAAATGATCGGAGTATGGGCGAAGTATTTTAAACCTATTAAAAAAAACATATTTAACTTTTCCACTCCGTCCACTTTTAGTGAAATCGATTAGAGATATTCATTGGAAAAATGAATCAGAGGCTTCTATAGAGTTTGATCTGATATCCGATTTAAAAAATGATATATTTTTTTAAAATTAAATAAAAATGAACTTGGTTCAAGATGTTTGCTAAAAAAAATCTTTTGGCCAATACTTGACCCACGGAGTGGAAAAGGTTAAGAAATAACATTCATTTTTTTCAAATATAATTAAACAAATATTTTTTAAAAGAAATATGCGTAATTTTCAAATTTCTGTGCTGTCAAAGAGGTTTCACATGTTTGGTGTGAATAAAAATTAGCCTAAAACAACACTGTTATTGATTCATCGACCTCCATATTCATACCTCATATTCGTCGTGCATTACCCCTGCAAATTCTTTCTATTCTCGAAGATACATCTTTTATTGACATTTAAGAAATAAAAACAGATGTGAATAAATAAAAATAAATTTGAGAAAAATTACCTATAAATTTGTCAATTTTATTATTTTATCTTTAAAATCGTATCTTATGCATAAATGCATTCATTTTGATGTAGATTCGTAATTATTTTTTAATTAACGGATTTAATTGTGAATTTAAAAAGAATTATATTTTGACCTCCTGACAAAAATGAGTTCAAAAATACAGATCTATCTACTAAGGAAACTACCATATATACAATAAATTAGAAAAAAAATAATGGAACTAGATTACTGATGGCTTTATTTTCAATGGACATGAAGTGCTAATGATTTATATGTATCTTGCTGAATATGAAGGAAATTACGACGATGTTTCAGAAACAACTGTGAATGATTTAAATAAATATGGTTTATATTTCCTTTGATCGGAGATGGCTACTAGCAATGAGCTGATTACATTTGGTTGCATCCTGTGTTTTGAACATCAGATAGAGAGTAAAGATAAAAAAATCTCATCTATTTTCTACCACAGTTGGTATCGGATTTAACCCTACCCTAACCCCACCCTGTATCCAGGAAAATAAGAGAAGGATTGTCTCGGTATTCGTAGTTATCATTTCTGGACGTTATCGGTATGACAAGTCACATATGAACATTGTTGTGCAATCGCAATACTTTCATCATAAGAAGATACCTAGTAAGGCGGAAGATTATCAAGTTATTTTGATCTCTTGTAAACTTTAAGCAAATTCGATCAAAGTTATTCTACACATAGAAGATACAGTCGAATACTTTTGATCATTAAAATGACTAAAACAAATCTGTAAGGATTCGAGTGTTGGTTTTGTACTACAACCAATGTCCCAAATCAGTGGCATGCTAAAGGACAGGTACCATTGGCAACGCCAAAACGGTCAAAATGGTATTTTGTCTGTGTGGTGGGATTGTAAAGGAATCATTCATTATAAAATTCTTTATTATGGCCAGACAACAATGACACTGTTTTATTGCGATAAGCTGGAACGATTAAAATAAGTAATTCGTGGAAAAGACCCAGAATACTCGATAGAGAAACATATTTTTTAACACGATAATTCGTGACCTCACACAGCTAAAATTTATAAATTTATTTATAAACATAAGCTAGTTTATGTGAAAACTCTTTCAAAAGAAAGCGGTATTGATACTGAAATCCTGGGATTCAAATTTTGACTCGCGATTGGATTCCCAACACGTCACATTCATTATACTTTTTTAAACATGTAATGGAAATAAATTAATCTTTCACATAATTATTTATATGTATAAATTGCTGACCCGACGTTAGCGCGCGGGACTTTAGCGCGCCGACGTTAGCGCGCCGACGTTAGCGCGAAGACGTTAGCGCGCAGACGTTAGCGCGCAGTACAACCCCGACTTTAGCACGTGATTTAAAAAAAAATAACTTACCTAAGATAACTTTTGATCCAAAATTACATCTTATACTTATGACCATATGACAGCTTAATAAAAATAATATTTACTATACCTAAAATGTTGATTTTTTTTATTCACTAATTTTTTTAAATGTTATTATGTAGAAATAAAAATTTAAAAAAAAAATGTAGTTTTTAACATTTTATTAAAAAATTGTGTTAATTATAGTAAATTTCGAAGCAGGTATGCAAAAGCCCAACATCGCATTTATAGCAATAATACCTCGCTTCTTTTCTTATTCTTTTACCGTTTATTTTTCGATTGCAGCAAATCATGCATTTTCTGCATAGATTTGGATTTTTTTGATGGGGAATTAAGATAAATCGATAAGATCCAGGCGAAATTGTAAGTGGGTTTTATTGTATCCTTTCTTGTAATGCAATATGAATGTATTCTAAATAATTTTATCCAAAATATGACAAAATATTAATATAAAATATTTTTTTATAACTCTTTTACAAAAGGTTTAGAAATTCATGAAAGCAAATTTAGCAAATCACAAACATGTTTCAAACATGGAATTGAGTATCCATTAGCGACGGAAATGAAGTGCGATTAGAAAAAATATTTTTTCTTATGTTTTTTTTATAATGAGATTTACAATTTTTACTGTTTTTTTTGTTTTTTTATGTATATAAGAAAATACAACACATTTCACGAATATAATAAATTAATATATGTTTATATAAAAATAAATAATTTGCGCGCTAACGTCGGCGCGCTAAAGTCGGCGCGCTAACGTCGGCGCGATAAAGTCCCGCGTGCTAACGTCGGGTCAGCAATTTATACAAATAAATAATTATGTTAAAGATGAAGTTATTTCCATTACATGTTTAAAACATGTTGGGAATCCAATCGCGAGTCAAAATTTTGATCCCAGGATTTCAGGATCAATACCGCTTTCTTTTGAAAGAGTTTTCACATAAACTAGCTTTTTTTAGCATCGTGTAACTGTTATTTTATTATCATTTGTTTAGTTGATAAAGATTTCGAATAAGATGACCGCATTAAAGAGGATCAATAGATGATTTTTGATCGGGTGGTTCTGATATATGTAACACATCTTTTTGGGCTAATACTTAGATTAATTTGACAATGGTCTCCCTTATAATTTTACGAGTTGTTGTCGAAAACATTACGTCATTTATTATTGTCATCTAATGTTTCAGGATTTAATAGATATTTAAGTGTATCGGTTAAACCTTTTCGTCTCAGTTTTTCTATATGCTTTTTAGATAAATTGACATATCTTTGCTCAAAGCAGATTTCAGGTAGGTCAATTGCTTGAAACATAATTTTTAAATTGCGTCAGCTGAGCAAAAGCTGAAATGACGTCGCCGAAGTGTTTTGACAGCTCATTTTAAGGCTTTTAATACTTCTGAAATTTGTGAAACTTTCATTAAATGTCATGGCAAAATTCCTCAAATCTATTTATGCTCTTTATATATTTAAATTTACAAATATTAATCGTTCCATCACATTGTTTTACAGTCTATAAGCGAAAGATTTTTCCATGATGTGCATAATTTTTTGTGCATTTTCTAAAGGTCATGTAAAGGTGATCTTTTCCGATTCAAAGTTAACTTTCAGTGAATTGATATTTTTTTCTGATTCTTCGGAATACGATTCTGTGGATTGATCTGGATTTTTTTTTATGAAGAACTTCAGAAGAGAAGTGATATACACATCAGACGTCACCAACATAATGATTTTATTTAGTCCCGGGATTATGTTTGCTAATCCCGGGATTCGTTACTATCGAAAATTGTCTGTCATCTCGGAATTGGATTCTTTACCTGTGACAATTTACGTGCAATTTGCTTTATTCCGTTCACTAAGATTGTGAGATACACATATACCTAACTTGTTGACTTTCCCTAATTTCTCCAAATGACAGTTAATGTAATAAGACATCTCTCTTATAGATTGGCGTAGAATGTGTAAAGAATGAAATTTAAGATATTTTTTTTAAATAATAATTTAGATAAACTAATTTCTAACTACGCGATCACTTAAGATTCCACATTATGCACACTGCATATTTTTAAGTGACTCTTGCCCCGTTTTAATTCCCAAAGCATCACATGACGAATATGTAATTTTTAACTCTGTATTTTAGCGAATAGAAACATTACCATAATGTAACGTGCACCACACAAAAACAATGTCGAATAATAATAGAGCCCTAATTAATTTATTAGGCCCAATAACCCGTTTATCCCATTGAATATTATTAATTAATTATATTAATATGCTAAACCTCAACTTTCATAGGTCAATGCTATTAAATTTTGCATTAAATCGCGCTGTTTATCCATAATAAATCACATTATTTATATAACACACAATAAACGTGATATAATCCTCTTATTAAAACCCGAACACAACAAACTGACTAGACCTCGCAACCGCGGCCATAATGAGATTTAAAACTTTTTTCAATAGGTTTACTGTATGCAGAAGCCAGTTAAGTATTTCAACACTAATGCAGGATTTTGCTGAAAACCTGCGAAAAACACAAAACGGAATGTGCATTTGGAAGCCCTTCATACATTGGCATTCGCTTCCGCAATGCAATTCGCTCCGTTGCAAATCTCGATGTGACACGTGTCAACCGCTTTTGTTACAAAACATCGCCATGATCCGTGTAATCAATATCTGCAAGACCTTGAGCCTATCGATTCTATCCTAAACTGAAGCGTATCACACAATCGACGGTTAACTATGGAATTTAGTATATGCCGTAAGCTCAAGTACATACTATGTGCGATTTTGCAATAATCGGTATTCCTGTGCATTGACAACGTGTTTACAAGTTGCTCCACAACACAAAACAACAACAACAATTCAGATTACAATAATTAATACGGCATCGAACGCTGCGAGTAGCGATACGATGATTGTCGAAGATACGAAACGAGAAAAATATTTATTGACCGTCTAATCATCATTTAGAAAGTACGTGCATACTTTCATCTGCGATCAGTCGTGGCTAATTTGCGACAAAGGGCCACTGGCTTGAGAAGTTCATTCGCGATGACCTGAATAGATAACAGATTATAATATAACTATGGTCGAATTTCCCGTTTAATATCGGATCTATCAAACAGCGTGTGTCGATTAACAGTCTGTGTCATGAACCGTTTGCTGTGTGACCTGAAAATACTGAAGCTGGACGTCACTCAAAATCTCAATAACTAAGAAAAAATGATTTTAAACCTTAATTACAAGTGTTATGATAATCAAAACATATAGAATCTGAACAAAAACTGAGCCGCATAATGTTGTATAATTATAAATAATGGAGAGATTTTTTTAAATCTCAACGACAATGGAATTAATGGTGGAGAATTGCAGACAAAGACAAACAAAAAAACACAGAAGACTGATTCAGATTGAGACGAAACGTTAGATTAGAAGAAGGAATCTATTAGTAAGAGCTGTCATTATAGGATTAGAGATTAGATATAAAGTAACAAATGCGCTCCAAACATCACAGAGATGATTACGTCTTACAATTTCGTCTGTTTCATCTATTTGCGTAGACTGGATGCTTTCTAAATAGATGAATCGAGTGTATTAGACGATTAATGAAGAAATGTGTTTATTCATAAAGAACTAGGCATCAAAAGTAAAGGGAGATTATTATAAATGCGAGGACAGGTGCTCTCAAAGACTCTTCGGTAACCAGAGCTATTACTCTGCTCAACCACTTGACCGAATATGTAGATTTATTTGATGTCAAATATCGCCATTTCGTTGATCATTTGTATGAGATTTTATAATTTCATATAAAGAACCAACTAATGAGGATTTTTTTTAACATGTACTTTTTTATTGTGCTTTATCCCTGTATATTTATACATTATTTTCTTTTTTTTACTTTTGTTGTTATTTTACATGTATACTTTTATATATTTCTGCTCTTTATTTTATATTTTAAATTATGTATTTTTTTTTTCACTATACTATTATGTTTTATGCGTGATTGGCGACCTGGGTTATTCTGTAATGCCAATCACTAGAGACACGTATTTTAGCATCTATTTTTTTAAAAAAATAGCATTTAAAATGACAAATTTTAGCATCTATTTAGCGTTTATTTCTTAATTTCGAATTTGAAGTTAAAAGTCTAATTTATACATATTTTTTTTAAACGATATACAATATGTGATATAAAACATTTGAAATTAAATAGAAATACAGGAATACACATAAATGATATAATGATTAAAAAATTATTAAAGTTTATCATCGAGCATGTTTCTATTGATGTTGTTAATGTTGTAAACAAAGGTAAGTTTCTTATTACCGATATCGTTTCATCAATTTGGAAATTGAACAGATGATTTAAAGTTTCATAAAACACATTCGTTTCATGTACATTTAAATGTGACTCGAGATTTAATAAACTTTTACGGGAAACCGACTTAAGAATATATTAATTCTAGTTTGGTGTATGTTCGTCTGTTTCAAAGTAGCTTCTGGGTTCCATAGGCAAAATGCGCTATATTATGCTCCGAGATCGATATTTGGAAAATTTCGCAATTATATCACATTTATCGCTTTTATCGCTTCTATGTCGCATTTATCGCAAAATGCGATAATCACGTATCTCTACCAATCACGTATTGTCTTTAAAATAAAATAATTAAAGAAACAATCGGCTGAAATCGACGTATAGCCGTGCCGAGGGGTCTATTGGGGACCCAAACTCTTTTATTATAAATCCCACAAGTCTTGAACCTTTTCTATTTATCTAAAACAGTCTAAAGAATAAATATTATAAATAATCATTGTCCTTTATTGTCTGCAATTGCAAAAAAACACTACAATGGAATGAGCATTGTTTTTTCGAGCTCGCGTCCGGTACGATGTGCCAAGTGCGAGTGAAACGTGTGATTGACACGTGCGTTGGGAGCTCAGTCTGCAGCGAGGCATCGCCGAGTGTGCGTGTCATTTACGCGTCATTTTGATTAGTTAAAAAATCTTAAATATCGACCAAAGCATATCATAAATAATTATTTTTATTTTTAGATTAATCCACGTTGGCTTTGAGAGATCCCCTTCGGACGACGCGGTTGTTTTCGAGCCGCCGTGACGAATGGGTTAATGAACGCGAAGAAAGAGACAGTAAAAATACCTCAAATATAGAGAGAGTCTATATTCTATGCACAGAAGAAGAAGAAAGAAAAGGTGAGCATGCAATAAATATGATTATTCACATTTTTTTGGACAATACTATCTAAATATATATATATATATAATCTGAAAATTAATACTACTAACCTATCGCAACGATGTTAATTGTTCAACACCATAAAAAATAAATGCATTTGCGGGAAAAAATGTGTCCTGAAATACAACACATTTTATTCTGAACTTCCCTTGAATCTCTTTACCGTGCGTATTTAAATAAACAAATCGGTTATCGGCCGATGGCGATCAAGTCCAGAATAGCCGATAATTAAGCTTCCGGCAGATTTAGTGTTAATATTAAAAACATTGAAATAATTTAACTTATTTTCAACTCATTAAATATTTCATTAGCTCAGATTCATTAATTTTCCGGATCTGGAGAGGGCTAGAGTTTTTTTTTTATTTCGGCGCTCTATAAAAACGAAAGCGTATTGGTATGGATAAAAATGTAATGGCAAAGTCATCGTCAGTTTGAAAAAACAGGGCATTATCCAAAAAGACAAAAATAAAACGTTTAGAAGGAAGTCTGATATTTTCCATTTTTACATACGACGTAAAAATTTGGACCATGGAGGAATTAGGAAGGAAATTATTGACGCCTTCGAAAGTCCTAGAAGAAGTAGGAAACCAAAATAATGACAGACCCTCAAATTCTTCGTTATTTTGGACATTTTACTAGAAGAAACTGGAGAAGCTAATCGCTCTTGAAAATAGACATAGAAGACCTCTCTCTACAGGCCCCATCATAGTAGCTGCGATACAAGATCCAAAATCTAGAGGTTCCTGGGGAGCCATATTCAAAAGTATTAGGGCAAAGAATGATCACAACCCTAAGGTAATGACTTACGAAGAAAAAATATTAAATATATAAATAAAAACATCGTCTAACAGTTTAGACCAGGGATGGTCAAATGGTGGCCCGTGGTCCACTTATGGCACAATTTAAGATTTTGTGTACCCATTTTTAAGTGTTTTAATTTTTTTTTAAATCATATGTTTGAAAGGGGTATTGAAACAAGGATGAGAAAAGATAAAGAAATGAACAGAATTTTATTTGGCCCCCTTTGGATTTTAGTTGGACACTGCCGATTTAGATACACAGACTTTTTGAGCAGCGGGCCGCACAGGGTCGCCGTGAATAATGACTGAAAAATTATCAACAATATATGATAATATATAATGTCCTTGGCGTAACCTGACATTGGTAGCCAAAATGTTCTCGGCGATTGTTCACTAATGGTAAAAATGGAAATGGAAAATATTTTTTGGTCAAAAACATCATTATAATGCCTCAGTATATGATTTATCTCGTTTGATATTCCATAATATCCTTATATTATTCTTATTAACTAAATAAATATAGTCCGTCTAAAAAAAATCATACATCCGGTTATTTTTCGATTCCCATCTACAAACTCATCAGTTTTAACACCGCAAAGAGATACAAATTTTACCAAACACTTGCGCAAAATGCTCGAGTTTCAGCTACGACTGAAAACACATTTTATTATAGGACTGCCACACGACTTTCCGCACTTCATCCCCGCCTCATTTGCATTGTTCTGATCAATGGCGTCGACGTAATTTTCGATACGTCACAAGATGCGAGCGGGGAGGGTCGGCCCGGCCGGAACCGCGTCCCCCACATGCTCGCGTGGTGTATGTGTCTCGGCCACTTCCGGTATAAAGCACAGCATATTTGTGACACCAATTGTTCCGTGTGTGCCTACCGGTGGCATTTGGCAGCGGAGCTGCTGGTGCCGTGCCAACGAGGACCTACCGCACTCGATTATGTGTTGCCGATTTATGAATAATAGAAATAAAACTAGCTAGGGAACACCCCTTTGTTGTCATATTTTAAATTGCTAATAAATTAAATTATTTAATATTACTATAATTTATACTTATAACAACGACTTACAAAAAATACATGAAATCCGCGGCTAAAAAAATAATTATGTCTTATTTTATTTAAATTTATGCATATGACATCTGTTTTATGCTAATTTTCGATCATGGAATTTTGCCATGATTTTTTTGGCACGTAAATCTGTAAAATTACCGCATGGTTTATGAGTTTATCGCATTTGGGATTATTTTTGAGAGTAATTTGTGAACAAATGGGATGTTCTCAAAACAACAATAGATCTAATCTATTGGAATTTTAGAATCAATTTAATCGATCCGTCACAGCGGCTGGAAAATAACGGCGTCATCCGAAGGGGGTCTATTTTTTAATTGAAAATAGTTTCCAGGTTTGTAATATTTAAGATTTTTATTTATATAAAAGAGTAATTCACAAAAAATGTAGGGTCCCAAATAGCACGGTCCCAAATCTGAAACACCCCAGATAGGAACAGAAAAACATTTATTAATGAAACATCGACAATCAAAAAGCCAAATCTTACCAAATATCATGAAGATCTCTTTATTATTATAAACCATTTAATTATAATCTTTTCGGACAAGTAATCTTGAATTAATTAATGCCAAAAGTATGCACTACTTGCAAAGAAAATCTAAGGAGCTATATTCCTAAAACTGGGTATATTTATTCCTTAATTAAAACAGAAAATCTCACATTAGCGTGTCAACATCTTCCAGAACGATTCTGCGCATTTTCGCAGGAATAAAATCATATTCATATTTTTTTATCAAATATAAAAAAGGATTTATTTAAAAAATCTAGAGATAAAACTATGCCTTTTCCGATCGCGAATTTGTGACATATATGGGAACTTGAGAATATCAAAAAATAAACATCAAACAATAAGTATAATATAAAAAATAAATTATAAACGACATGGAATATTGATTTGCTGAGGTTATAACTTAAAAAATTCATAAATTCAATGCCAAAAATAAGTCTAAAGAATTCCTAAGGCTTGTGAAAATTTGTTCAACAACTTTGTATATAACTAATCAATCATTCTATTGAAATGCTCGATTTTGTTCTCTTAGTAATAATAAAATCTCATTAAAACGCTTAATGATTGTTTATAGCTTCGTTTATTATTATTTTATTTTCAATATAAAAAAAAATTATATGCATGAAATAATACATCAAAGTGGCATTATTTATATATAGACACGTAATCGAATTTTTGCGAAATAACATTGAAAAATAATTGCTTCATAATTCCGCGAATTTCGCGTATAACTATTTTATCATAAAGCTTCAGTTCGCAAAATAAATTAGTAAGAAAAAATTGGATAACGAAATTTTTTGAGCCAATCAATTTTCATTGCGAATTTAACAAAGGCCAATTGGAAGCGGCGACCTCATCAAATTCTGCCGAATTAATTTCGTGTAATCGAGAGCTTCAATATTCGCCATTATTCGAAAATGACACAATTTGCTCGCGAAACGGGTCAATCCTGTGACGTAATCAAGTTATATGTATTAACTAACACTATGTATTAACAAGGACAGTTGGCATGTTGCAGACAGGAACGCATCTCGCTCATCTGCGGAAACGACGACAATAAATTAATAAGAAATTCGGCTGAAATTGACAATTATTCGCAATAAATAAAAAATATCAATATGCATTTTTGAGGGCTAATAATTTTTGGCGAGGTCTCTGCTAGTTACTTTAATTATTTTATTTTGTTATAAAACTCGTGAATAATTAATCATCGTTTTTAACCACGTGGTGGAAGTAAAATGTCCCGTGATGCGTATCGCACATTACTATGCAAATATTCGTATATGCAAAATATTTCATTAATTTTATGATTTGATATCGAGGCCATTGTGGCTTTTTATTGCATTTCTTTATTATATTTTGATAATAGCAGTAATTATGATTTTTGGGCTTTATTTTGGTACATACATAGATTATTTCTATGCGATTGCTTTGATATGATTTTTAAATTAAACATTTCTATTGGTATAACAAGTATTTATCAAGCTTTTCTAATGTTAAAAGCTCTTGTACTGATTTAGTATCATCTTCTATTATAGAATGATTAATGTTTAATTTTTCTGCAAGCTCTCTAATTATTGTAATTATTTTTTTTACAATTTTTGGCGCTATATACAAAAAAAACAGTTTAGCTGAATTATTATAGATTTGGCACTCGTTGGAAAAATGTTTTATTGTCCATTTTAAATAGGAAATTCATATTATAATTTTTCTTCACAAACATTTTGCAGTTCCGGGAATATTTACTGGCATATGTTTTTTTCTTTGTAAATTTATTCAAAAGATTATATCACAACAATTTCATAAAATATATTTTTTTTTTTTTGAATTCTCTCAATAGTGAGTTTTTAATAACTCTACATTATTACAGAAATTCGCATATTTAAAAAAAAATTGATGCAATTAGTGACATTTTATAGAGTTTAAGTACACTCAACTTTCAATATATGCGGTAGATACCTTCCAGGAATAACCGCGTGAAAGAAAACCGCGCAAAAAACATATTGAGCTTATACAAAAACATGGGAAAAATTCCCAGAATTTAAAAAACGTCCATAAAAGTGTTGAAATACGTATAAAAAAAGATGATATTCATATCTGCCGTATACTAGGGGTTTCCAACGGGGGTCCAGATGGACCTCTTTATGAAAGTTTAAAAAGGGTGTATAATAATCCATGGGTCTATTGAGTGTCGATGATATTTTTTATATTTTAAAATTTTATTATTGAATCAAAAAAGCATATGTATGTTATTTAGTAGATATAGTTTCTTTACTCAATAATATACAAATTAAATTACAAGAAAAAAATGGGAATCTCTTTTAAACTAAAACATTAATAATTGGATTTGGCTCCAAAATGTATTTGTTTATTTCCTCTTTAAATCGAAATGATCTGATGCCACTTTCTGTTCTTGAAAAAGATATGATTAATGTTAATGACATTTAAATCTTCACTAACCACTTGAAAAAATTAAAAACAGATAACAATGCCCGTTATAAAGTTTCTGGTAAGTAACGCGCAAGTAACAGAACTAACATTCACAGTGGAAGCAATTAAATAATGGCTAAAAATATCCATTAATCAATTGCCGACAAAAGTCTTCAATTTCTAAACCAACCCTTACTTGAAAAAGAGCCATAAAATACTTCGAATATTCGATATGCGCGCCCCGGACATACACAAATCTTATTTGACGTGGAATCCGCGTCCCCCGTAGGCAATGAGTTAATTATCAACAACTAACTCCCACCTCTTCTACAAGTTTTTTATCAATTTTAAATAAAACTAGATGGCTTCGACTGAAAATACGAATCCAAATGATTATTGATATCATTTAATATATTTTTTTGGTCTTTTAATGAATGCTCTGAAGATCGAAGCAGACAGTAATCAGGTGTTCAATTCGTTGTATATAGGGAATGCTGTAGAAATTCCCAGTTTAGTTGTTTTATTTTTTTACAAGTGAGTTGGCTTTATGTTGCGTCCGTCATCATGCTGTGAAATGGCTCGTCTTCGATTGAAAAAACCCAGTCGTTTATTTTGTAGTTTTTGCTTGCGCATGTCTAATTGTCGACAATAAACTTCAACAGTTATGGTTACGTATACTCCAAACATATTCCACCAACCGCATAAAAAATCCATCGAGGTGTTATTCTTGGCTTGGGCGTTGGAATGGAGGTTTGTTTCTTAGAGAATCATATTTTTTCTTGGCATTATCGCATACGATCCATTTCTCATCTCCAGTAATAATTTTCTGGAAAAAAATCATGTTCTATGTCTTGCCAACGTTGATGCACATGTGTTCTGTCGCTCTGTATTGTTATCTACTGAGAATTGGTGAGAGTTTCTGTGATAATTCTACTATATTTTGGAGAGGATCTGATACAGTTTAAGATGGCAGTATATCTATCAGATTTAGGGGCATCTTGTCATTTTCTGTCACCCGATTTAACTGACAGTGTCCCGCATCTGCGCACAGAACTTACGGGTCTCTATACCCCCCGCCACCCTCTACAATAATAAAACATTTTATGAAAAACAAATAGAATATGTTAGTCGATTTTAAGAAAGTTTACTGAATTAATAAATCATATTTTTCAATTTTGCCTCTCAGCGCACATAATATTCCAGCGCCTGTGTGCGCCGCACAATCTTGCCATATGGACGGCGCGCTTCTGTCTGGATACAAATTGAATTCAAAATAATAGACCTCTTTCGGGATGACCTAATACTATCAATGTTTCATTTATTCTGTAATTACCTGTTCGCGTAAAACCTCCGTTTAAAATTATACTTGGCGAGCTTTAAATGCACACTCGCAGCGTTGAATGCGCGCAATTAAAAATGCGACTGAAAAAATAAAAGAAAATAATTATCAATTAAAGTTGGAGTCCTTTAATTTCGCCGCATTCCGAATGCGCTTTTTCCGACGCATAAAGAATTCCATTTGAATCCGAGGAACACGCAAAGATGATTCCCGCCGCGGACACAGGAATATGGTCGACTGTCGTTGGCCACTAATTTGCCGCATGTGCACTTGGGGTCCGCCGGATAAATGATTCAGTATTTTTGTCATTTGACATGTGCCATTTCAGCAGCGTAATAATGGACGCGATTTGTGCACTGCCGATATTCGTTTGATGTTTCTGTGACTGACGTTGTTGTCAGCGTGCTTTTAAGTGGGACGAAAAAAGAGCGGCAAACTTTAAAAATTTAATTCCGTACGCTAACTAATGGCGTGACGATATAATTTTAGAATTCAACGATGCAATTCGACGCAACTGAAAGAATGATTCATGCAACTCGGCTCTTCTTATATTCTTTAAATATTATCGAACAATAAAATAGCCTGATCTGATTCAGATTGCTTTTTTTACCCTTATTATTGGAAAAACGACGTATTTTCATGTCTATTTTTAATTTTGAGGGCTTTTTCTGACGAATACAGAGGCTAAGATATTTTTCTAAATTTATTCCACAAAAAAATCGCCGAGCACATCAAAGTACACGAAACCTTATCGCCAGCCAATAATTAAGTAAGCATCGTCCTAAGGGGCAACCGGGCCGCTGCCCCACACAAATTTCTCCTAATTTGACGCGAACAAGTGTTGTTGTTTTACTAGGTAGTGGAGGTAAAGAGAATAGTTCCGTTTTACCATATTCAGAAGGTCGCATTTTGCTTGCTGCGGAAGTCTTTTCGGGGTAGGTTTCTACCTGCCCCTCTGCACGTGGTCGTCAGCCTTAGTTTAGCTCAGTGGTTCTTAACCTTGTTGGAGGTACTTAACCCCACCAGTTTCATATGCGCGTTCACCGAACCCTTATATCATATGTCGTATCATTTTTCATAATATCGTACAATAAATCGGGTGTGTTTTTCGATCTCCGCCGAACCCGGGAGACTGACTCGCCGAACCCTTGGGGTTCGATCGAACACAGGTTAAGAACCACTGCTTTAGCTGTTCAGTCAGTGGTGTTAAATAAAAAAGTTCCGTACTACCGTATACAGTAGGTCGCTTTTCGTTTGCTGCACAAAGCTCTGTTTGGGGCAGACCTGTATAAGCCCCGTTGGTTTATATTTTCTACTCGATTCTAAAAATAAACAACACCGTCAACCTTTTTCGAGTATATTTCTCTCTTATGGAATTTGAATATTATCATCAACTGATTGATGAAAATCTTTAAAGTTTCCATAATTCGAACGACTGCCGATTCCAAACTATCGAACGTTCGTACATCCGTGTTTCACACACCATGGGACAGGAGTTTAAATAAATAAATAAATAAATATTAATAAAAACGATTTTCATTTGATTTTGTGATAAATACATATTTTTATATTAAGCGTTTTGTTTATGAATTTTTGATATATCGATAAAAAATATTTTCATATAATTTTTATCGATATATATTTTATTTTAAATACTTCATCATGCCCCACGTGTTTTTAAAGACATGAGCCGCCCCTGATGGCTACCTATGTCAATATACGTCACGAACAAGTGTATCAACACAACAACAAAAAAATATAACAATATATTATCTTATTTTAAATTATTTTCATCGTTTTCGCAAATTATCGCATCGTGAATTCATAAAACAGCATTTTCTTTGAAGATCGTCAAAACGACCGGGCTTTTCATCCGTTATGAATTTTTAATAAAACATCGTACTTAACCAGCACGATGTATTAATATTTCTTTCATCGTCCGCTAAATTCCAGCGGTCGACACGTACGTTGCAATTTAACAATAATCTTTTGATTGCGAACGATCGACGCGAAGCACCTTCGAACAACTGTCGTTTGAACCATTAATCATTGCATAACCACTTCTAAGATATATCACAGGGAATATTTTATATTTCGCGTACCGAAAATATATATATAATTATATTAATAAATAATATATTCGCGTGGAATACGATAAACGATATCGAAGTATTTAAATAATGTTTATTTTAGTATTAATCATCGTTCTGGCGAAATATGTGTAAAGGGGGCATACGGTATTAGCTACCCCAGCACTTGTGCACATCAACCCGGAACTGCATTTCTAAAATGCACTGCGTAACTTCGACCAGTGCAGGGGGTGAACCAACAATACCAGGCTAATCCACAGTCAGCACAAACGCATTACACTCAATTAAAAATATATTTTCCATATTATACATATGATTCTATGTAATTTACATGACAATATCATAAGATCTGTAACAATCTATAACAATAACAATCCATGTCCTTATTTATAGCGTAAGTTTGATTTTATTTTATTGAAAAAAAAAAAAATCTTCTGAGTGAACACGTGGTTTTAAATATTGGCAATGAGATGCTCAGAACCAAGAATTATATTATTACAATACAAAAATTGAAACTAATGCAGTACATCATCAAGGATTTTTTATCCATACTCCTATACACCAGTGGTATTGAACTTAAGGCGCGCATGCAAGCGATGATATTCATGTTTTTTTCTAATTGATGACTTATGGAACTGTTATTGAAATTGAACATTACAAAATTGGTGATGGTAATTCTTTTAATAAATAAATAAATAATATAAAAAAAAATGCTGAACATGTCAGACAGTTCAGACATAATATTTGGGAATTTTCGACTAGAGCTTCGAAACTGAACTAAACCGAAAATTGAAAATCAGGAAAATTAAATTGCATATCCTCATTTGTACATAATTGCAAGTGTTTTAGAAGTTCCAGTCACAGAAGTTAGTATTTAAAGAGCCTTCACTAGTTTAAAGTTTATTCTACGAGACAATAGAAATAGTTCAAATGAAATTATATTCAAAAGTATTTTAATAACTAATAGTAACTTTTTATAATTATTTAAATCATTGTATGATATATTAATTTACATACCCATTACACAATTAATAACAAAAAAGGAATAAAATGTTCTAAAAACATTTAAAAGCTGAACCAGAAAAAACCGTCAATTTATCCGGAACGAAAATATAGTAACCGAACTCATAAATATATATTTTTAATGGAATCGGAACGGAAACAAAGAAAAATAAAAGTGCAAAGACTTGTTTTTGACACGCGCATGTAAAAAGGTTTACTACCACTATTATATGCATTTAAGTCTAAATTAGGAATGTCTAATATCTAAGATAAAAATGTTTTATGTAGAGCCCAAAAATTAGTCGAATTAATTTCAATGAGCAGCTACCGTTTTTAAGATTGCTTTGAAATATTAACATTTAAATATATATTATAATTAATTAGTAACCACGGAGGCGATGTTTTTTATTGCTCGCATTCGGTACGATGTGCGAATTGGGAGTGAAACGTATACTAGTGACACGTGCCGCGAGAATTTGGCCGTCGATCTACCGCAGTGGTTCTCAAGTGCGGCCACGGTGGCCGCATGCGGCCACCAGAGGATTTTGTGCGGCCACCAACAGTTGAAATTTAAAAAAAAAATATTTTTACAAATGAATTTGTAAAATTATTATTTTTTTCGAAATTTCCTAGATAACTTGGCAGACACTAAACTTCTACACTTCTAAATTAAAATTAAAGCATAAAATACAGTGTCTTTAATCCTTTAATCTGGAACTTGATAAAAGGTTCGAAAAATTGAATTTTTTAAAACCGTCACTTTATATCTTCCTCCTTCAGATATCGAAAAATGGTGTACCTTTATAGCACTACAGAAAAGTTTAAATATCATTTCAAATTAATTAACTGGGCTAACGTAAAATATGCATTATTAGAAATCAGTCATGATCAAGTACTTAGTACCGTTTTAATAATGATACTAATCAAAAATTTTGGATGGAGTTATACGTTGATCATGAATCAAGTCAATATAAAGAGTTAGCAACAATTGCTTTATTAATTTTGTCGATTTTTCCTACAACTGCATACTGTGAAAGATCATTCAGTGTGATGCACTTTATAAAAAAATAAATATCGAAACCAGCTGACAGGATGTAAACTTAGGAAGCAGCACGCGACTTGCATTGTAAGAGGAGAGAACTGTTGAACAATTTCCATTTTGTATTACTTTTAAATAAATAAATACCAATATGTTATATATATGACAGCATAGGTTCTTTTTTTCTGATTTTCATTTTCTCATTTTACATATTTACTATATGTATTTTTATTTTTACTTATTTTTTAACTAGCTATAATTCTGTTTATATGCTGTTCTTTTATGTTATCTCTTTGTTTTCTTATAGATAAATTAATAAATGTTTATTAATTAGATAGAATTAAATGGCTTTTTTTATCAGATTTGGTGCGGCCACGAGACATTTTTATAGGACCCGGTAATCTTTATAATGCGGCCACAGTGAAATTTCACTTGAGAACCGCTGATCTACCGGCAGCGTATTTATGAAGCATGTCATAAATAACTATTTTTATTCTTAAATTGTCTTTACTTGAAATGCTTGGGGTCTATTTTCCATTATAAATAGACCCCTTCGGATGACGTGGTTGGTTTCGAGTCGCCGTGACAGATCGCTTAAACGATGTTATGACTTATCATTGTAAAAGCAGATATCAATACATCATATTTTTTTTATTAATATCTGATAACAAAAACGGCACTAATAATGAATCTAGATAATACTAAAATTACTGTCTGCATATTTTCAGTGAGTGCATTGAATATTAAAT
This sequence comes from Philopotamus ludificatus, assembly GCA_022495035.1. Taxonomy (NCBI): domain Eukaryota; kingdom Metazoa; phylum Arthropoda; class Insecta; order Trichoptera; family Philopotamidae; genus Philopotamus; species Philopotamus ludificatus. The sequence goes on from JAGXCT010034165.1 coordinate 29,272, forward strand.
TTCTTCAGAAAAAATCTCTGTATATTTTTCTACCAATTTCCTGAAATATTTGCGTCATTAATCTTATTATTTTTTTTTAACCAAAAATAAAAAAAAAACTATATGCTGTGACTGTACCAGCAACGAGAGCCGAACGCACAATCGTCGCTCTGAATAACTTGAACGGATCGCAGGAAAATGCATTGCGTGTGGTTTTCCTTGTTTCATTTTCCCGAAGGCTGATTGAAAATTCTGTTTGTCCCCCACTTCCACCCGCCCCACTCCCTGAAAATCCCCCACCGGCTCGCTTTTTTTTTCAACCTCACGCACGTACCTTACACCCCCACCCCCCCGTCCGCACCCATTCGCATATTGCAGTTTTTGCAGCATTCAAACGGTGAATGCACAATAAATGCGTTTCCATTGGCGCTGTGCAAGCAACACAATGCGGAAAATATGGGGCAGGAAAATGTGTAGCAGGACTGATCGAGTGCAGTCTTGATGTTTGCTGTGAGGCCGATTGCATAACTGGAGAATGCACGGACCGCCCCCCAACCCCTGGACCCTTGCGCCCATCCCCCCGCGTCGACTTCCGCTTCCGGCAGCGAAACAGAATGGGTCTGTGGAACAATGGATGATCCAATAACCTCTGCTCATTAATAGCTAGTGTTCCAGTAGCAAGATCACTATGAGTACGAGGACCATCCATATCCACCGATGTCGATGACTGCTAAACAATGTAGTTTTTTTTCCTACGGATCCAGGCAAAGATCGAACTCAAATCAAACGAAATACATACATATGTTTTTATATCATTTTCAAACCTAAAAAAATTACATGCGATACACTCTCGATTATCTGTGTGCAGATAGATTATCAGTATATATAAAAATATATCCCCTTGATTATTAAACAGAAAGGTGTATGGATGGATAGAAAGATCTTTAAAGTTTGATTCATAACTAAATAGGTTTCGGAAGTGTTATTAGATAATGGTTCTAATGTCACCTTTAATTCAACTAATTGATTAAGTGATCACAAGATGACGACTTGATTAAAATGGAATACAATGAGTGACTCAACCTTGGTATAAAATAAAGTCAGTAATAGCCGTACGAACTTAGGGGAAAATTTTACCTAATGTATCAAGAGATTTTTTTTTATTTTAATTTGCAAGACTGAAAATTTCGATAAAGTATGTGAGATGCGAATATTACTTGTAATTTTAGTCAAACAAGAAAGGAAACGAATCTGAATGCAAATAAAGAAAAAACCAATCGTCACAACACAGCACAGATTTCTGTTGACACTTAATTGAAGTAAAGATTATCGTAAGCAAACCAGAATCAGAATTTTTCTTAATAGATATAATTCTACTCTAGAAATGTACATAGAAATTATTAGTTTTAGTTAACAATATTATGTTATTATGTTGCTTCTCTTGTCCCTGGCGTATCTTGGCATTTAGATAGATAGAAAGCCATATTAAATGCTAGTTTTAGTGTTGGGTATCAAAAAAAATTCTAGGGTTTAGTATGCTTGGCGATTTTCTCCAAAAAGAACACCATTATGATGCCACAGCCTCCGTATTTGCTGGAAATCTCTTCATAATCTCAAAATAAATGGCGAGCAAGCGTCTGATGATGCGAAAGGAGCAATGTATTTTTTACCACAAAAGAATATAATAGAAAAAAATGATTTTTCTGGAAGAAAATGCTTAGCAAGGCTTATTTATCAAATTTTGGAAAAATTTTTGAAACCGATTTCCGAGTTCTAGTCCTGTACATTGGAGGGCTCATAAAAAATCTTAGCTAATGACATACATTTCTAAAGAATAATTGCATAACTGTTATGTTTGAGAGACAGAAAATACTAACGTTAATGTTGTATTTTTACCATCTGCTTAGATCAGGGTTTCCCAAACTTTTTCAGCGACGGAACACTTGGCAAATCCGAAAATTTGGCGGAACACTTAGCTTATCTTTTAGGTTGGGTAATTCATAATAGTATAAATAAAAATAAATAAAACTCCTAATGACTGATGATTTTGGGTACTTAATTTTTTTTTTTATATCACGCACAATATTAGTCAGTCGTGTTTGCAACAGCTTGTTTTGACACATTGGGGAACTCTTTAGTCAGACTCGCCCAGAAATCATTTAATGGCTGATCTTTATATTTTTGTTTCAAATCAGAGTCATTAATTAAATCAATTAAATTCTCATAATCCCTTGCGCTTAAGCCCACTGGTTTAACTGCCACGGAAAATGGATTCTGAACCCAGGTATCGTCCTTACTAGTTTTTGGAAAATATTCCGAAAGAGTTGATTTCAAGTTATATAGGTGTTCTAAAAATACTTGTGAAATTTCTTTATCAACTTCAATTCATTTAAACATTCATCTAATACAGGAACACAATCAAAATTATTAGATTCAACTGATGAAATCCAAAATTGTATTATTTTATCAAAAGATTCAATTTTATCTCTCTCTAATTCAAGTTTATGTCTTTTCCTTCGTAATCAGAATGTCGTTTCGAAGTGCCTGCTAAGTTTAACTGGAGACATAGAACTGTTTGCGAGTATTTTTTTACACAAAACACTCATTGCATCAGGAGCTTCTGAATTGCCATTATACGTCAATCCAAAAATTCAAATAACTTTCATCGTACTTTCGTTTTGGTCTGTTCATAGATGACACTTGTTCTTTAATATTGGATTTTGAAGAAATCACAGTTTTTGGATTATTTTCTTCTACGATGATAGACGTATCAGAAGATTTTTTGTGAACTATCTATTAAGCTCCGCGGAACACCTATTTTGGATCCGCAGAACACTGGTGTTCCACGGATCATAGTTTGGGAAACCCTGGCTTAGATAATCCAATCATTGGATCAGAGACCATCCAAACATTTGACCTTGTCCACTTTTAATCGAATCTATGGGTTACTCTCAATTACATTATTTTTACAAATTTATTATACGAGTTATTCATTGGGAAAATGCTCTAAATAGCAGCCAATCATGTGCAGGGTTTCCTGTAAAGGGTGTCAAAATTACATATGCCAAGGAAATATTCAATTAAACACCCACAAATTTGTTGGAATTCCCAATTCTCGAAATTTTTGCGCAAAAAAAAATCTGATGTATTGAGGGAGCCGCGGAAAAATCTGATGTTTTAAGGGAACTGTAAACCTAAAAAGATTGGAAACCTCTGATTTATAGGGTTTGATCTGATATTCTATTAAAAAAAGATTTTTAGCGTTTCTAAAAAAAGAGTTTCCGATATTCTAGTGCACTATGTGTTGCACAAGCAACACTTAATGGCCAAAAATTTGCAAGAAAATCATCATTCTGTTTTGCATTGTACTGTTCACTTTTAGTCGAATCTATGAAGAATAGTAATTTATATTTTTTTACAAATTTATTAAGAGTTATTCATTGGGAAAATAAATAAGAAGAATCTATAGGGTTTGATCTGATATCTGATTAAAAAAATGTCTATTTATTTTTAAATTAAATAAAAACTTGGGTCAAGTTTGTTTGCCCAAAACGCATTTGAGACATTACATCTGGCCCACGGAGTGGAAAAGGTTAAATGATATTTAGATACATTAGACATTACACAATTACCGTTTTTATTTTTATAATATTAAAAATATTACGTTTTCATATACCCGATTTTTCATGGAACGTATCTACCGCGTAAATCGAGGAATGGGTGTACAAAATTAAATAACGGTGACGCAGATAAACAGTACGATACACGTATCACAATATAAATATTTAAATAAATAATCATCTCTTTTAGGTGACATGAAATATTTTACATTTTTCCGAAGAAAATCGTCCGTATCGCGTCTTTGGCGAACGCCGCATACGATACCGAATCGGCAATTGGTATTCCGCGAATGCCTCATACTTTCCTTGCCGAGGCCTAGATTATTGCAACTTAAATATTTACGAGCAAATGAAGAAATGGAAAGTGTTAACTCTCCTTCAAACATCAGCTGAAAGTCGTAAAACGTAAACGAGAGTAGACAGTCGCGTAGCTCGCTTCCGACTATTATTTCATACGATGAATTATGCAGTCGAACAATAATCAATAAAAATATATTGTTAAAAAAATCATGATATTTATTAATTAGAGAAGAGATGTTGTTGTCAGAAACTCGAGAAGATTCCACAAATTTTCCGATAAATACACGTAAACTCAATTTACTACAGAATCTGAGACTTCGACAACGAGTCGGTTTTCAATTTCGCGTTTCAATTAAGAAATTTTCATTATATATATATCGAGAATCGTATTCGCAAAATAAATTATCGTCACGAGTTTCATTTAAAAGACCCATTATACTCATTGTACTATCAATAAATATTTTCATGGTTATTATATACAAAAAATTTCATGTGATTCGCGTTGAAATGACGATTTAATGAAAAATATTGCATCATTGATACGATCGAAACTGTTATCGATTAACGATTTTACGCCAAAATATTATCTTGTTTCATAATAATACGAATTGCGCAGTTTCATGCAAAAATATTGCATTGTTAGTAAGTTAGGTTAGTACCGCGACCAAAATGGCGGATAACGAAAACTTTTAAAATAGAATTAGTGCCCGCGGTCACAAAGAAATTATATACGGCCAGGTCGAAACACAAGTTCTGGCCCGTTATTATAATTAAATTTTGCAACACAAACTCGTTCTGCAAAATATATTATATATATTAACTAAAATTAAAAGCGATTAATTAATACGTTTCAAAAAAAAATGGCAATTATTTCGCACAAGGAAATGTTTAATAACGACGCTTTGTGAAATGAAATGGAATTAAATAATGACATTATGATCGTTTTAGCTGTGGTGCGTAAATAAATAGTAAATATGCAGTTTCAATTATCGTATCCCTGTTTGCTGTTTGCTTAATAAATCATATGAGCACTTTGTAGATTTGTGTTAAATATTATTTTAAATATATCCATGATTTTGCTAACTAAATCTAATATCAGACCATAATCAATAGGGCGTTAATATCATTGTTTGCAAAAAATAAAGTAATTCATTTATATAATTACTATTTTTTTAGACGAAAAAATATTATATTTGATCGATGTCAAATATATTTTTCAATGATTTTTATTTATATTTATTGAAAACAGTTTTAACAATGAATAGAAAAATGTTCATCGAACATAAAAACGTATATTATGCAATCAACCTTGAGTTTTTTGTTGATATATGTAATTATTAGTGGCGTGACATCTATAGATGATGTAAATTTGCCACGAACAAACAAATTATGAATATTAGTAATAAATTATGTAATAGTTTTTACTGTATGCAGTGTATATCCATTGCGTCGAGTTGGAATATAAGATTGTGGATGTGCGGTTGTACTTGCGTACATTTCGCTATTTCGTACATATTAAATAAATAAACTGCTTGCAGTCTTTGTCAAAAAGAAATAGCTCTTCTTTAAATAATAGTCTCTTTCTTCGATGCTTCCTATCCTGTTCTATCATAACTATTATTATTTATAATATGCGGTACTTCAGACTTCAGAATTTACGTAATTTTCATGCTCTCGTTCTATGAAATCTTCAATATATTTCAGTGGCAACTTATTGCGAATTTTTCTGTTCAACTTTGCGCAATATCTAACGTCTCACAATCATACTAGATTGCGGATTTTTTGTTTTTCTCCAAAAAATATTATTAACTCATCAATATCAGGGTTATTTTTTGAGTTTTAGTTTTTATTCCGGAAAATAATGATGTTTTTCCGAACCGAAATAAACCGATATTATTTTTTGGTTAAGTTTCAGTTTGAAGCTCTGCCTTTTCTTTAACATTATCTTTATTTTTGGAAAAACGCAGCTCATCCTTGGCTGTATATTCTTCTTCAAATAGAAAGTAGTCGAATACGGAGACTGAGACATCATTTTAGCATTGTTTTGGGCTAAACATTTTCCACAAATATCAAAAACAACTGAGTACATCAAAACAAGCAATGTTAAGATATGTCAAGGAATTAAAAAAAAACCTAATATTTGTTATTCAAACCTTGTAAAACTCGACGAAAATGTAGTATTTTTAAATAAAAAGTCAACTTTATAATCAATAATTGATATAGTAATGTATCATTTTTATTATTCCTCGATAACTACAACTTTCTTTAATGTTTTTATTAATTTTATTATACTATTTGCATAAAACTCTTTTGATTTAGATGAAAAATAGACATCAATTTCCGTTTTCACTTTTTTGGTATTCTTAAAGTTTTTGTTAGATGAAAAGTATTTATCTAAATATAAATTCCGATGGAGAAAAATCGTATGAATAATTAATTACATTCCAAAATTTTTATCTGTATGTAATCTGACATTATCGTGTTAAAACATGTTTTCTCTATTAAGTTATCTATAAATAGTTTTTTTCAATTGTTCCAACTGATCGCAATAGAACTGTTATTGTCTGACCTTATTTATGAATTTTATAATAAATAATTCCTTTACAATCCCACCGTACGGATAAAGGTACCTTTTTGACTGTTAGGTTAAGTTTCGGAGTTGCCAGGGGTACTTACCCTTTAAAAAGCCACTGTTTCACAAGATGTCGAATAAATGTTTAATTTTATTAACTCTTGACACATTCGAACCCTCACAGATTTGGTCACAAACACTTTAATGATGCGGTAGCCACACACCATGTTAAGAAATTTTGTCAACTATTTTTAAATGTTCTTGACCTCGAAATCGAGGGTATACAACTGTATCTGCTATTTGTAGAAAATATTTGCTTGAATTTTAATCCGTAACACCTCATTTTCCACTCTCACTCTCAAAATTTCCACTTTAAAATTATTATATATAGATAACAAGAACTTCGAACAGGAATTGGATCGGAAACTGAAAAAAAAACTTTTTACAAAAAGGAAAATTTACAAATTTAAAAAAACCATTGACCATTGATTACTCTCACGCGCGTTGATCATTAGCGTTTAAATCGATATGGATTTATCCCTAAATTAAAAAAAAAATTTAATCATCATCGCAAAATTAGGGCAATGCTAAATCCCCATCGAATTCATGTCTCGCTAAGTCATGGCTAATGTCCCCATCGAATTCAATTCGGTGGTAGTATTTTTTCATTCAAGTATTAAAAAAACATTTTTTTATCCAAATTCTCACTAATTATCAAAAAGAAGATAATATACAGACTTGAGAACAAATCATGATAAAATCATAGGTAGCTTTAGATTAATTAAAAGTCCTCAAATTAGGCGATTAATTGGTCCCGAAGGTTTTTACATAAATCGAGGAAAGCACAAAACTTATCATTTTTGTCAAAAATATGTTTTAGTTTCAATGGATCAGTGAAAGTAAAATAGATCTATATATATATATTAGTAGGACCCAAATATAATGTCGTATTTTATAATGAACCTCAAACTCATATTTCTTATCATTTATTAAACTTAAATTATACAAAATAATTATCATCTATTAGGTAAATCAAAAATGCCTTTCATTCGATTTTTTTCAACCTCTTCTTTCAGGGCTGCTTCATCCACTTCACGGGGACGTCCACTTTTAGGCTTATTTTTCAAATCAATATTGCCTGATTTTTTTTTTTAACCATCTTAGACATTTCCTGATGTTTAATACATCTCCATAAATATCGCAAATATTTTTTGTTGCCTCTTGCCTCTTCAAATGCGCAAATGTTCTTCTGAAGGACACGTCTCGGTCATTATTAAAGGGACACGTAAAAAAATGTTTTCTACGCAAAACGAAGATTGGAGACTTCTCACGACACACAAAATATTCAAACACGTCTTTCTTAGTCAAAGGACTGAAGAAAACTAATCTGAAACTATGCATTCCGAAAATGCGACATTACATTTGGGTCCATCTAATATATACACTCGAGAAAATATTATTTATTGCACATTTTGCATATAACAGAATCTACATACATGTATTTATGGACAAACTACTTCAAGTATCACTCCAGTGTTAATTGTCTTTTAGCCCTTTTCTTTTGTTCATAAATTAAAGTGTAGCATGCAATATAATTATTCTCTGCTTTTGTAACTTTCGCGTTTTTTTTTAAATCGCATAAGTCCGAAATCGCCTAAATCGAGGACTGACTGTATTATCATAAAATTTATATTACTGTATCAATTAGTGTATTATGCTTATTATTGGGTAGTTCGGAAAGTCATATCGTTTTTTCCCCAACAGAGGATTTAATTGTACTTTTTCACAGCCAACTTCACACTTACGCAGCATAATCAATATATATATATTGACAGCTGATATAAGTAAGGCTTGCTTATGAAAAAGTTCGATTGATTCTATGCAGTATTTTTTGGTTGGTACTCTTTCAAATATGGAAAGTGAAAAGCAGCATTTTCGGCATTTTTCACATTTTTTCTATTGAAAATGTAAAAACGCTGTTCAATCAAGAATTAAATTATTCGATGTTTATGGAGAAGATGTATTGACAGAACGCCAGTGCCAAAGCTGGTTTGCAAAGATTCGTTCCAGAAATTTTGATGTTGAAGATACACCATGTTCTGGAAGGCCAGTTGAAGCTGATGAAGACACAATAAAGGCAATAATTGATGCAAACCGGCGAATAACAACTCGTGAGATCGCTGAGATATTAAATTTATCGATTTCGACCGTTCATGATCATTTGAAACGCCTCTTAAAGTTCGACATATGTTCCTCATGTTTTTAAGAAAATAAATTTATTCCGTCACGTTGACGTCTGTGATTTGCTTCTCAAACGTCGAGAAAATGATCCATTTTTAAAGCGCATCATCACTAGCGACGAGAAATAGGTTGTCTACAACTCATGTTAAACGCAAGAGATCATGGAGTAAAAAAGATGAACCGTCCCAAAGCACTTCGAAAGCCGATATTCATCAAAAAAGGTGATGCTATCTGGATTTTATTAGCTTCTACCGAACAACTTAAAGTGTACTATCATCAGCTGGACAAATTGAATGTTTCACTTAAACAGAAAAGATCAGAATTGATCAATAGAAAAGGTGTAGTTTTCTAACAAGATAAAGCGATACCTCATACTAGTTTGGTAACTCGACTAAAGCTTTTACAGCTTGAGTAGGATATGCCGCCACACCTCCCATATTCTTCAGATCTGGAACCGTCTGATTATTATTATTTCCGGTCTCTACAATTTTTTTTAGACGGTAAAACCTTTACTTCAAATGAGGAGTTCAAAAATCATTTTTTTGCCAGAAAGATGACAAAAGGTATTGGACCAGAATGGAAAATATATAATTCAATAAAATATTTATTAAATATAAGAAAATCGTCTTTCATTTCCATAAAAAAAACGAAATTACTTTCCGAACAACCTGATAAATAAATCAATCGGAGCTGAACCGAAAACAGTAACCAAAATAATAACGGTTTGATGTAAGGAAGTTGTTAAAAAACGACATTTTTGTCGGGTACCTCTTATATACACCTATCCCTCGCTTAACACGATACTCGCTTAACACGGTTTCAGTTTTGTTGAAAAAAATTTTTTTTCGATTAAAACTTGCTTTGTAGACGTGCGTCCAGTTGCGGGATTTTCCAAGAATAACGGTTAGGGTATATCTGGACGACAACTGTCCATTTTAAATGTAAAAAAAAAGGTACACCTGAAATAAATATCTTTTTTCTATATTCATAATGTTTCAATAAATTTTCAGTTCTATCTACCTTTTCCTTTAATATTTTTAAAAAAGAACGTATCCTCTCTTTTTCATACAATTTGTTAGTCTCGCTTAACACGGTTTCGTTTAACACGGTGATCTAACAGAACCTATCTTCCGTGTTAAGCGAGGGATGGGTGTATCTGTTTTTACGTTTCTTTGCTTTAATTATAAAATGGCATATACGAAGTTTGAGAACCGTCTGTACATACATTGATACGAAAAATATAGATAATTGCATCGAAAAATATCCTTTTTTCATTTTATATAAGAGTTTTTTTTCGTGTCAATAATTTATTTTTAATAATGAAAAAACAACTAGAATATATTTAAATTTATTTTGTAATTATTATCCAATTTTTTTAATTTATATTAATAAAAAAAGGCGCGTGACTTTCGTCCGGCATTGGCGCGAGTGTCTTTCAGCCGTTCCCGCCGCAGGTTTGCCAATTGCAGCTTTCATGTTCCTGGCCTTGGCCGCGGCCGTTCAACTTGCGGCGGCCACACGGCCACGCACACTCACACACAAGGGCCACGCTACTTTTTTCCACGCGTTTTATTTTGGTTCCGTCATCTTCTTCCTTTGCCCGAAGCGTCCGCTTTGCCGCCTTTTTCGTCCGGCCGCCATGTTGAACGGCCATAGACAAGGGAACCTGTTATCATCCGGGCGCGCAAAAGGGGAACCGCTACTTCAAACGAAACGCTTAAACGAAAAGAAAAAATACGCGCAATACAAACGCGCTCGCCCGTCTTATGCATAAAACTAAATAAATTATATAACTAAATTACCAAACGCCGGGTCAATATTTAACAATTTGTTAAAATTGCTCACAAAAAAAGTGCATTTGCTGATCGAATTGTGGTATTTCCCAAGAGCGTTTCGTGTATCCAGTTGAGTGCGACTGGTCCATGCAAGCATTCCTCAATACCACCGTGACTAATGTTGTATAGGTCAGTTTTTTTCAACAATGGCCGCCGTGTCTGGGGTTAACAGTTTTTGTTCGGCCGGAATTCATAAACATTGTTTGTCATTGCTCTCCCGCGAGACGAACGCCTTTTATTGTTTTTAATGGCTTGGCACAAAGCGCTCGAAAAAAATGTGTTTTCAATATGTATAAAATACGAAATATTTGGATAGCGAATTCCGGGACGATGAATCAATGATTCAGCTCGAGTTCCTCTTTCGTATTTGTTTATACCCACTGAGAGAATTCGATACATAATTCAACAGTGACTAATTTTAGATAACACTAATGTAACTGATAAAATTAATAAATATTATTTGAAATTGAGTCTGAATTCACTGTGAGTGAGACATGACATTCAAGTTTTGGTACGCTAGGTCAGGGTACATGTACACGTACAAGACAGCGATCGTCAATTATTATAATAAACTTAAAATGAACGAAAAATCCTAATAATTATATTTAAACCTGATAACATAAATAAGTAAATATGTGAACAAATCTAAGGCTAACATTAGAAAGATACACTAAAAATTAGGATTTTAATTCAATTCATATGAGAAAATTTGTGGAATTAGTTAGTAGACCGCTTGTTATTAAAAATGTAGTCTAGCTTTTATTTTATCTAGTATACTAGAGAACAATGTCAAGAGAAATGTGGAAAACATTTGAACGACTTAAATAAAATACATTCCTACTATTAAACTCGACTATTAAACACCTGACAAAGACAAAGAGACATTATCAGAATTATTACAAAAATTGTAATAAAATTATTATTAAGTCAATTGCGGTAATTTTTTTATCTCGCATAGGACAGTTTTATAAATAATAATAGTTTAAATATAATACATATTTAATAATAATTGTGTTTTTAGATTTTTTAATGAATTGTATCGATTATTAGTGTAAAACTCATAAATCGCATACGGTGCAAATATTAACATTATTATAAAAATTACCTATAATGTAATGTATTACCTAATATTTCACAAAAAGTTTCGCAAAAACCATAGAAAAAAGTCCACGTCAAATGTCGGTTTTGTAACAACTATTTGTATTAAGTTAAATTTTTGGTGGTCTCAAGAATTTCTATGAAGGGTAATTAATTTTTCGTGCCTTTGATCGTTCTTGCTTATTTATGAGAATCCAATTCCTATAATACCACAGCGGCTAACTTGTTAAAAATATTGTTATTGTTAAAAATACAATAAAATCGTATTCCGATATTTATGTTAAAATGTTTTTTATTATATAAATTTTTAATAAATCGTAATATACCTAAACGTATCGCCCCATAATTTTGGATAAAAGTTGCATTTTTGGACACTATACTGATCTTATTCTTTTAAATCAATATCCATTACATTTATTTAAGCAACTTATTATTTATTATTATTTATCCAAAATTATTTTAATGCCTTATTTTGTCCAAAAGCCGCAATTTATTAGTCAAAAATATTTTTGAAATAATGCACATTAAAGTCAGCATATTTTAATTTATCTGATGCAGTCATTTATGAAGCCAAAAAATTTTAATAAAAAAGTCTAAACGTTTTCGCCGAGATTCAGGATTTTTTTAAATTTATTTAAAAAAAATAAACTATTAATTACGGATGTAATGGTTTGTAAAACTCACTTTCCCACCCTGGACTGAACAAAGAGTGTCAATAATTCCTCAATGGTCAATAAAATAATGTCATTGTTTTTAAAGATATATTTTATTAATATACTTTTGGAAGAACTTGACAACATCTGATCATCTGTTCCGGGCTCTGCGTTTCGGGCGCGTCAACAGCCGGTTTCAAGGACGAGCCACCAACCAGCCAGACGCCATTTTAACAACAACAAAAAAAAACACCAAAGTAATTACGAGACCTGCCTTCACAATACGGGAATGCATTTGTTAACAAATTGCATAGCCTTTATTTTATTTTAAACCTATTTACACGACTTAATAGACTTAAATACAATAATTAGCCGCGCTTAAAAACGGTCAAACATTTATATTCGTCGTAGCGACACGACTAATGCATCAATATTATTGTGTTGTATCGTATTTTGCATTTTTATTACGAATGCACGAGGCCGATTTACATAATAATGGCCGTCGAAAATAGTTACGCCCACAAACTACCAAAAGTTAGATCAACAAAACGGGTCCCCCCCTCCACGCGCCTAATTCTAATTTCTAATAACGCCTCCCACCGCATGCACCAACAAAAAAATCAACAAAATGGTCGCCGGCGCCAAATCGTGACTCGAATATAAATCAATTTCGAGCTCACAACAAAAATTATCATCGAACTGAATATATATTTGTACACGGCGAGCGTAACGAATATATTTTTTCGTAATGGCCACACCGATCTGTCAAAATTCGACGCGCGATTTTTTTGGCCCAAACGCGATTTTTATCGCTTTACATAACGAGAGTTTTTCGGTCATTGTTACGTGTTATAATACGGCGTAACCACGTTTTAAAATAAATTTTAAGCGCGAACGAGGTCACATGGCGAAGAGTGTCTCTAAATATTTGTTGGCCTCAAAAACCTGTTGTGAGAGGGACCTCCTACGGCACAAAAAAGCGGTTCCTCCTACTTTTTGTCTATTGCTCGCCCAATCGCGTCGACGGCCACGAAATGGCTGATATTTCGTGTCAACAAAATGGTCGCAATCGACTAGACGAATATATCCGACAATAAAAAAATACATTTTATTCGCTCGCGACACGCAAACTTGACATTGGACGCAGTTCCTGCTGCTGCAGCGCAACAATGATTGCGATTCGTATGCACAAATCATTCGACACAACGAGAACAACCCAATTTCGCACGTCAAGATAAATATTAATGGACATGGTCGTTATTAATATGATTTACGATTTTTTAAACGCTGCGTGCTTTATGAGCAGCACGTTGCGAATTTGCTGGTAGAGTAATCCGTTAATATTCATATTTCTTCACATGGCGGATTTAGATGCGAAAAAATATGATTTGGATCAATTAAATAATGCAACAACGATATCATCGCATTATTTATATGCAAAAACAAACGGTTTTTATATATAAAACCGGCTGTATTCAATTCCAATACGCTTCATAAATCCAACATTAACTTTATACGATATCCATAAAATATATTTATATTATTTAAGTAATATCTAAGCATTTTACAACCGTCAACGACATCTGTTTATAATTTTATATAATTAATTAATACATTGTGGCACTAGTATAACTATGTATTTTAATTGCTATTATATTCTAACTGTATCTAGATTAATAATTAAATTTAATTGCACAAGAATACATCCTAATAAAAATATAACGATGTTAGCATTAATATATACTTTAAAAAATATGTTTGAATCCAGCAAATAATATATATTGCGTCTATAAAATATGTAAATTTATGGTAGTAATTAAAATTTAACAAATATAAAACGGTTAATACTAATATTTAGTAATAATATAATATAATATAATAAGTAAATAATAATTTATTATCAGAAAGTAAAACTGTTTCACGTTAATATAAAATAGCATCAGTGATTTGTTCATTAAATAATATATAGATATGTCCATATGGCCAGATTGTGCGGCGCACACAGGCGCTGTAAGATTAGGTGTGCCAAGAAACGCTAATTGGGGAAGAATTAGAAAATATTAATTATTATTTCATTAATTAAACTTTCATAAAATCGAACACATTTCGATTAAAAAATCCTAATTCATCTTATCATAAAATATGATTTTATTGTAAAGGGAGGGTATAGGGCTCCAATTAATGTTCTGCACACAGGCGCCGGATACTGTAGGCGCGCCACTGTAGATACGTTTCAAATGATACCGTTAAGATAATCTATGCATATTTTAATCGTATTCCAAAAAAACTCTTAACAATGACAATTAAAAATTCATAAATATTTTATATAGAGGAATTCATATTAACTCCAAAAAGTATTTGTTTTTATTTCGATTTTAACAAACCAATCCTCGTCAGCAGGGCCTTTCAAAAAAATGCGAGGCCCGGGGAACTAATATTTTGGAGGCCTTTCAAAATTGAGATCTAAGGAAATAATTTATTTTTTAATAGTTTATGTCCTTTTGTTTTAAATTTGTCTAAGATATTGAGGCCCTTCATATTGCAAATCTCTCCTGGCCTCCCGTCTTTCTAATAGGTGCTGCTGGTGCTGATTACCAATCCTTTTATTGTAATGTTATTTTTATTGTAGTCAAAATACAGAAGAGTTAATTTACGATTTTTGAATATTATTTTGTTATCACTTAAGGTAGACTGGATATTTTTACTCTAAGATAGACTGGATATTTTTAATTAATTTGAGAGTATTTTTATTTATTTTTTAACAATTATATAATTAAAATAAATTCAATCGTAAATGTATCAATGAAATTGAATAGGTCTTCAGATATTTTTTGAATACTTATTTTTTATTCATAAATAGCATTGTATTAAAATCTGATCCCATAACTCAATAAGGATATTTATTTTTATATTTTACAGAATTGCCTAGCAGCAAAATTTCCAATTAAATTAATGATTAAAAAAATATTATGGCATATTATCAAAAATTAGATGACCGAATTTTAATTCAAAGCCAGTAAAACAAGAACAACAAGATGTTAATTTTAATCAAGCTAATCTAAAAGATTTCTCTTTGTTAAATATTTCCAGCGATGAGATTGAGTGAATTTCACCACCGATAACAGCAGTAAAGATTAAAATTTATTACTAAATAAACCAGATTTGTTTTAGTACACTCAACTCTTTGATTCTCTCAAATTTTTTTACACGGTTGATAAGTTCCACCAAAAACTAAAAAACCGTGTTTTTTAAAAAAAATATTAACCTTGTGGTATAGAAAACCGTGTAAAAATGTAATCACCTAATTATTAATATTCTTTTTTTTTTTTTTGAGTCGTGAAGCGTTTACATATTATTTTATAATTATTATTATTTTTTATTTTATTTATATATGATATTAATCCACTTTCCCTCATTTCTGAGGATCGTGACCACAATTCATGCGGCATGATTTTATGGAGGACTGACATGGTTTTCATGGGAATATATAGCAAGTGGTTTCAAGCCGCCTTTCTGCACCGCAGGATTTTTTTTTTTATACTGAAGAGTTGCTGCCCGCTTCCCAGCTTATGTTTTGATAATTATTTTTTGTGAAATGAAGGTCGTCAGCCTTCATCCCACCCCTCTGTTGACCAGCGTCACTCAGAAGTATTCAGAATGGTCACCCATTTGAATACTATCTGCGCTTATTGGCAATTAACTTTAATAATCATAATTTGATTCTAATTACCTCCAAGCTATGTATAATTTTTATTATTATTATTAATAATAATAATATTAATAATTATTATATTACATTATTAATAATAAATTATACAAATATCACTCATAAATACAGTTAGCCATCCTATAACGAATAAATCGAGACTACGTTATAGAAACCCGTGTTATAGAAGCCAAGGAAACCATATAATTTTTGGGGAGAGATTTAAATTGAACGAAATTGATACATTGATCATTTTTCTTGTTAAATTTTTAGTATGTTAACGCGCACTTGTTATTTTGTAATGCCAACCAAATGGCATAGATCCTTTAACTATTCCGTGCGGCATTGTATTACATACGAAATTTGACCTTGAAAATTTACGCTTTAGAAGGGAGTGCTATAGAAGGGACTGTTAAACTCGCTATATAAAACTGTTGTATAGCAGTAGTATACTGTATTTTGATGAGCTTTTTTTGCTATTACTATCCTGTGCTGTTGAATTTCGCGAGGAATAGGGACGCCCCTCGGCGCCTGTGTGCGCCGCACAATCTGGCAATATGTGCGCCGCACCCCTGCTCCGTTAAAATTTTAAAGCTTTGAAAATTTTGGTTTATTCCTTTTCGTGGAACTTATTATTTCAAAACCATGTAAAAAAAAAATCCATTATTTAATTTTTACCACTTTTTTTCACGTATTTTTGCACATCTTTGGAGCGTATGCCTCGTGCAAAGAGTGAATCAACATTATTTCAACGTGATTCATAAGATCTATAAGATTTTTATCTTTTATTGTCGCCGCACACACTGAGCGTGCTAATTCGAAATGTTTTGTCAAGATAAACAACGTTGCGATATCACAATGGTGTATAGCGTTTGGAAAAAAGTGTCCGTTTTTGAAAATGGCGCGCGTGACGTTGGGCGGCGACCGCCAGTGTTGCCCGCCGGCCGATAATTCACAGTGTTTACAGTTGAAAAAAACTATAACTCTGCCCCCTTTGATCTCGAGGAGGACTGCGGCCCTGCGGACGGTAGCCGCGTGCGAATAAATCAAACAGTGCGTCCGCGATTACGCGCCATAACATTAATGACTTACTGCAGCGCTACCGCTCCCGGTAATGGCCGACGCGACAGCGCCGTCCGCTCGAAAATTAAATAAACTTTCAGTTTTACTTGGCCGTAAAGTGCGGCCGTCGCAACAATGGCCACTTATTTAGTTGATATGCCAACAAGAGTGCAGCAAAAATTGCATTCAAAGCGCATACAAATCCCCCGGCATATATTTGACGTTCGGGTTCGCGGGGTGACCATGTGTTTGCACAACATGTAGCAGGCGGGATAAATATTTACACTGCGATACTGCCGAAGGAAGGCCGCCTTGCCGCGTGGAGATGTGGAGCAGGGCCCCTCCGACCGGCCACCCACCGCGGATCGATCACCTCATGTGTATGCGCATATGTGTGCATATATTTGACAAACATCAATGCTTTCTTTAAATATTTGGTCCAGGTCGGCGATCGAGAGTGTAATTAATCGTCGAGAGCTTCTTGGAATAGGCCAAGGACAAGGTTTACGACGCCACTCATCTCGACATGCATACATGCATTGGAAGGAGATAAAACGGCTATTCATATTTGGCTAACGTCTACCTATTCATATTCTAAACAGGCCTTCGACAGAGTTTGGCATGAAGGACTACTGTACAAAATCAAGAAAAAACTCCCTCATCACCTTTATATAATATTAAATTCATATATATCAAACAGACATTTCCGCGTCAAGCAAAATGAAGAAAGAATTATATCTGATCAACTCTGGAGTACCACAGAGAACCGTAATTGGCCCAACCCTATATTTACTTTAAACTGTTGATATCCCCAACACCGAAGATACCCTAATCGCCACCTATGCCGGTGACATGGCCCTCCTAGCATCATACGAGGATCCAGACAAGGCATCGGAAATGCTTCAAAAAAGTTCAAGTAATATTCACTGTTGCTTAAATCAAGCCAAGTAAGTCCATATAACTTTTCCCCAATGAAAGGGAAACTGCCCTCTCGTAAGCATCGATGGTGAGCTACTGCCCCAGACAGACTCGGTTAAATAACTAGGAATGTGTTTAGATCGTCGTATAAATTATGAATAAAAGAAAGCAATTAGGGATAAAAATGCGAAATCTCATCGAACCACATTCAGATTTATCCCTAAACAACAAACTGATCATCTATAAATATATATAGCGTCCAATCTGGACATATGGTATTCAAATCTGG
Source organism: Philopotamus ludificatus (assembly GCA_022495035.1). Lineage (NCBI taxonomy): Eukaryota > Metazoa > Arthropoda > Insecta > Trichoptera > Philopotamidae > Philopotamus > Philopotamus ludificatus. The sequence goes on from JAGXCT010034165.1 coordinate 47,545, forward strand.
GGCACAGAAAAATCCTCGAATATAAAAATAATAGATGGCTTCCAATCCAAGACCCTACGCATGATCACGGGTACACCTTGGTCTGTGCCTGTGACGATCTTTTTAGCTCTCTGTCGATGCAACATTTCGGAGAAATGTCATAAGGACACAGCCTGATAGGTCTTGATTTCTTCATTGCCTTCTCTAATCTTCCACTGTTTCAATCGTCTAACTCAGGGATTCCCAAAGTGTGAGCCGCGGCTCCCACGCCGCGAAATATTCAATTAAACAATTCGGCAAATTTGGAATTCCTAATTCTCGAAATTTTTGCTCCATCTTTTTGCCCTTGCTTTTCTCAAGAAAGTCAAAAATTTTGATAAAAATTTGATGTATTAAGGGAGCCGTGGACAAATCTGATGTTTTAAAGGAGCCGTAAACCGTAAAAGATTGGGAACCTCTGGTCTAACTTCTGCAGACTGTCAAGCCATGTGTCAGTAAAACCATAGAATTTTTATCAAACAAATGATCTTAAAGAAAATTTTGGCGCATTTTCCAATCTTCGAAGCACTTCTGGGAGGTAATTTTTTGTATTTAGCTCTTTATCTCTTCAATGTTAGTAAAACGTCATCTTTCGAGATTTTTTGTCATCTCCGAGAATAGAAATAAGTCGTAGAGAGTCATGTCCGGCATATACTAAGGATGAAGCATTATAACAGTGGCACACAACATCACTTCCCACTATATTAAATACCCGATTTTACGCTTTTATTTCCCGCAATTTACGTTGAAATATTTCAAATTTGAATTAAAGTTAATATAAAATTAGATTTTCCACTCCAAACTGAAATGCAACCATTGGACTTGATACAGATATTGAAGATTTAAAAATATTCAAGGCTTTTAAGGTACTATTGGCTAAGGCCAATACCATTGAAGCTCAAATAGTGGCATAGCTAGAACATTTGGGCTCCGTTGCAAGGGTGACCTGAGGGCCACCCCCCATTTTTATTAATTATAAATTTTAATTGTAATTAAAATATAAGGATCCCCTACACTCTTCCACTATGTTTTATATATTCGTGATCTCCAATTTATATTTGAATTTAGAAGCTTTACTGTCAACTTCTAGCTTATTTTTTGACTAATGATTTTTTTGAGAGATAAAAACCATTTCCACCACACCTCTCTGAATTAATTTTATCTTAAAAGGTCCCAAATCAGAATATTATGAAATCAATCAGAATACGAGTATTTGTACAGTCAATAGTATGTGATAAGTTTTGTTTTAAATATTAAAATATAATTGATTACAATAAGACAAAAATATTGATTCAAATTCAATGTAAAAAATAGTTATCGATACCTCTTGATCTGTTTATTTAACTAATTATCTGAATCATGGATTTGTTTATTTATAGTGGAAGCTTTCGGCTCTTGCTCCACTCAGCGAATGAGGTCAATCATTTTGACTTCTTAAAAAATACGCCGATGAGTCGACTCCATTATTTACAATCCAGAAATGATAAACCAAATCAAAGTCTATGATGACATCATCGATATGTATTGTCTTGGCAGTAGTGTGCACACAGTGTCCGGCGCCTGTGTGCAGAACTTCGATTAGCACTCCTGTACATCAGTCGTGCTTGAAACGACGAACTGGGGCAATTCCTTGTATTGTTTTTAAATTATTCTCTCTTACCCTTAATCATCCGGCGCCTGTGTGCACCGCACAATCTGGCCATATGGACGGCGCGCTCCCGTGCTTAGTATTGTATAATCCGGATAACGCCTACTCGTTGTTATTACAATTAACAATTGCTATGCTTTTGTAACCATGCTTGAAGCCATGTCTGAACGACGTTTGAGTCGCATCCTCCAATGCGTAAAAACTGCATTCGACGGCCAATCATGTAAAGTACCATCGAGCGATATGAACCGCGTAGTTGGGTAGTTGGGCTACGTCCGCAGACTTGTCGGCCAGGTCGTTATATTAAAATATTCACCGGTTCAATAGCACATAACACAGAATGCTGTTCAAACTGCACGCAATTTCGACGCACACGCGCACCTCGGAGATGTGCGCAGTGTATGGCGAAACCGCAGCGGAACGCACTGCGGCCAAATTAAACTGCGCACTCGCACATGTATTATTTTAAATTATCGTATTCATATCTGGAAGGCCGGTGTCTAGCATCGCCGATGGCGACGGATGTGCAGAAAGGAGGGGACGTCCGTGATCACCTTAAGATAAAACATGAGTACATAATTGCACAGAAGCGCCATTTTCGTCAGTGGCTACGCTCCTGAAAACTGAACTTGACGATTTTGATCCATTTGATCATTTGATAATTTTTGGTGTGAATTTGGTTTCGAGGTTTTCCAAGCATGAAGATTTTTTATTTCTGCTGGTTCACTTGCCCATGACATATCTTGACATCGATAGCTATATTAGATGCTTACTTTGATGTGTTTTATCAACGCGGTACACATGCTACAACACGGTATCGGAAATATTGATCGTTGTTTTTGCGAGTCTTCCATGAATAGAAACGTTTACAGTTTGTATAAATGCATGCAAGAGGGTCGGTAAGACTTTGGATGATGATGAACAACCTAATAAACATTGCTCAGTACCAGAGGCGTGCCGTCCATATGGTTAGATTGTGCGGTGCACACAAGCGCCTGGGCGCCAACACGGAAAACTTTTAAATATAAAATAATAATTTAATTAAATGTTAATTACATTTCTTAAAATCGACATTAAATAATATATTATATATAAATGATTAACCATAATTTTTTTTTTCAAGCACATCAGATGTACAGGGGGATAATTTGTTAAAAGTCCTGCACACAGGCGCCGAATACTCTCGAGGCGCTACTGCTTAGTACACCCATCTCTAGATTTATGGGAAGGTTATGTTCCATGAAAAATTGCGTAAAAAAGGACATGAAACTCCTACAAAATGTAGGAATATATTCCAAAAAAAAAACGCGTACGACAAAACAGCATAAAATAAAATCACGTTCGAATCGAAAAGTTGACGACTATCTAGAACTGTTTAGCCTATTTTTGGGCGTTATATTTTTGCACAAAATTCATGATAATTGCAATTAAACATAATGACATATGACACAAAACGAGATATTTTCTTTTTCTTTCCATCTTGGTTTTAGACGAGTTTTTTTTCCAAATTGGAACATTGGATATAATGACTAAACATATTAGTCCATAAAAGAGAATACGAAACTCCCATTGGGGCCCTCGATGATCGGAGGCCTGATGCTCTAGCATCATAAGTATCCCTATAAATCATTCTTTTTCCGAAAATTCTTAATTTTGTCTCTCCAGGATTCTCTGCATTCTGCATCTCACATCGCAGCTACTACAGTGGAGGCTGCGGAGGTCTTCACTTGGTGGCTCCAGCGGATGGGGGCCCTCCCCCTTCCCCTGCTTCCTTTTACGTTTCAAAGCGTGACTAGCTTCTCCGGGCTATCGTTTTCCCCATTTCCTTTAGGACAGACACGTTTGTGCGTTTAGCGGTCCATGGTATTCTCAGCAGACGTCCCAGCACCACATTTCAAAGGCGTAAATTTTCTTTTTCATATTTTCCTTTATGGTCCAGGTTTCTACGCCGTAAATAAAAATTGAGAATACCAGACTCTGCACTAAACGTTTTTTTGTCTTTTGATATCCCCCTGTTTTTTCTTAATCGTTGATAGCTTTGACATCGCATTTTTAGCCATTCCTATTCGCCTTTTAATCTCCGGCTACAAATTTCGTTAATGGGGTAGTGATCCGAGATAAAAGAAACTCTTCAACCCTCTCCAGATCCGGAAGATTAACAGATCTGTATAGCTGATTACTCCTGTCGACGATCATCAGCTTTGTTTTAGTAATGTTGATCTCGAATCCTAGTTTTTTACTTTCACAAATAACTTTTTTGAGCAGATTGGCCATTTCTTCTTCGTTTGTGGTTATCGATGTCGTATCGTCCGCATATCTAAGATTAGAATTTTTTTTACCCGCTATTTTAAATCCGCCTTCCCAGTTTTCAAGAGCTTTTCTCATTATTTACTCCCTGTATAGGCTGAATAGGTCTAAGTATCTAACCAAAAAAAAAATTCAAAAACTATGGCGACTGAGTGTCGACTAGTGTGTGATATGCGCGCCCCGGACATACACAAAAACGATTTTGACGTGGAATCCACGTCCCCCGTATGCAATGTGTTAATAATTCTGTCAAATTGACGGAGAATCATATCAAAAAGTTATTATATGTTATTTTTTTATTTATTTTTCCTATCAAGAAGTTATTTCATATTCTAGATTTTTTTAACAATTTGTCCATTGCACTTTTTTGTGCAACGATTTACCTCTGATTCATCATTGAAAGACCCAATAATTTAATGCAAATTGCTCACGTTGTCATTGTCTTTTTTCCTAGTAAATCAGTCATGATAGTTCCTTAAAAATTAAAATAAAAAATATTGTAATCCTTTACCCAGACTAAAACGTCCTGTTAATTTTTGCCAATAAGAAATCAAATCAGTATGATTGTTTATCTCAATAATAATACAATGTCATGAATTAATTATATTATAAAAATAATTGATTAAATCCAAGATTAGTTTGAGTATCTAAATATCATATTTTTTCATTGCAGCAATTAAAACACGTGCATTATTACGTTTAATTAAAGCTATGCAAATAAATAACGCATACATTTGGTTATAAAAATCTTAAAGAAATCGCAATAAAAATAAAATATGCAAATATTTTTTTAATGTAATGAAATTTATGCTATAGTATAATATATATATTTTCCAGGAAAGTTGCCCTATTAATAGCACGATTACCTTGCGCAATTACGATTATGGTTCATGAAAATTAGCGCAAATGAAATCCGCAATTTCCGCTCAATTTTAGATAATGTTACATCAACATTACAAAACTGTTTTGAGCCATTGATTACGGTGCCGTAGTTCACTTTGTTCCAGCTTTTACCACTGCTGAGATATTAAATGTCAAAACTGCATACCATTGATTAATGAACTATCAGCGCACACCGTGGAAACATCATGCAATCCCATTTAGGGTTATAAAAAGTGATATTTTATAACGACGACCGTTGAAAATGCAACAATTGAAAATATTTCAAGCATATGTAAGCTTGTACGTATGTCAAACAAGAGGCAATCTTCATAATGAAAATATGAAGGAAAAACAATGGGAATTTATCCCATTGTTTTTTATATCACAATCAAAATGTCTCAGATGAAAATATTACAGCTGGCAATATCAAAAAATTTATAATAGAAAATGACATTTCTCACTCATTTTTATAGTCAATTAGCTATTGTACACCTGAATAATAAATAAATATCTGCACAATCGAGAAGAAAATCATAGTTTACCTCCAGAATCTGAAACATACATAATTATTGATAAATAAAACTTGATAATATGGATAATATCTGCATCCATCTGATCTGGTTATGTACCAGGAACATTCGAATCTGATCTCCACTCAGCTATTCCATCCTCGTTCAGGCACAACACAAAACATACACTACACATAACGTAACACAAGAGCGACTGAAAATACGTTATATTTCAAATCTAAATATCGATTTTAACAAAATATTTACATTAAAAAAATATTCATTCATTTATAAAATACCTAAGCAACCGTTTGATATTTTCAGATTGGAGATGCAGATTTTTGTGATATCCAGGTATTTATGATATTTTATTATTGTCAAATGTTGTCGCGTGTCGGTATTGGACATGGCGGAAATGGTGGTTGGGCAAAATCATGGTTTCATAGATTCTACGGAGCTATGAGAAGCCAGGCCGCTATCCAGGCCATTTCGGTGACGTAGCACCCGATCAGACCGTAAATTAAATACGAATTGGCCCTAGCCTCGTCTGATTATTATTGATAAAATTCGCGCGTAGACTGCTCGGCTCCCGGGCTCATGGCTGGCGATCTGACACGGATTCGAAGAGCCAAGATAACCTGGAGGACGACTATCACAATCCTGGCATCAAGGTTGGGATGGATATGTCTCTGCTGGAGATCGCGTAGTGTCTTCCAGGTAGCAAAGACCCGCCTCAGGGTTATAATAGGCCATTTAAATAATATATGCGTTAATATTCCTGATTAATATTCCTGATTCCCAATATTTTACGATTATAATCAAATATTAATAATATCAATCGTTATTATTAAATCATGCAAAGCATGATGAAAAGCAGAAAGCTATATATCATTTTGAATTATTAATTATTTCGATACTCTTGTACCTTAAAATGTTATAAATATGCAAGGAGCTGGTATAACTGTCGATTTTTTTATAGCATTTGATACTCAGATCAAACACGTAACATAATTTAAAAAATCGTTACGATCCTTAGAGTTACATTACGAATAACTATTTTAGATGCTTAGATCAAATCAATCTTATATGGACCATTTTTAATGCTTAAATATTCGTCAACTAATGTTTAACTCTCAATTTTATTATTATAATCTAACTGTTAAATCAGTGATTTTTAACCGGCATTCTTCGAAACATTGGTGTTCTGCGAATTTGAGAGAATTTTTATTATAAGATGAGGAAGAATTCATTATATTGTCTATTTTATGAAATAACAGTTTATATTTACAAAATTTTGTTTTTTTGTACAAACCCAGTTTAAAATTATTTCTGAAAGAGTAATTAACATTTTTTTTTAACATTAATGAATATAAAGACAAAGAAAAGTGAAAGGCCGACACATCTAGAACAGGAAATGAGAGGAGCTAATTCACACACAAAAGGCCAAATATTGAAAACATTTGTAAAAGTATTTTATTGGTGATTTTTTACGTTATTTAAATGAAATGGAAAACAAATAGGCGGAAAAACTGGTTACTTTTCTTTTATATATTATTAATATTTGTATACGATATTTTTTAGTAAAAGGAAGTGAGCTTCTTTACTTTTTTTAAAAAAAAGCGATGCTAATTATTATTTCTCAATGACTAATATGAAAACTGATTTTTAATTATTATGAAATATAAAAAAACACGTAAACTGATTTATCTTCTAATACACCCAGGCCTCGTATAACACGGTTTTATACAACACGATTTTACATAACACGGCATTATTAATTGTGAAGTATTTTTGTATAACACGCTTTATATAACACGGTTTCAGAAAAAAACAATAATTAAAAATGGATAACATGGCGGTTGCGTCCATGTATGAAGCGCCATCACAAATCATGTAACAAGTCGAGACTTGTCGAATTTCAACTTGTTTCCTTTCATTTTATCAGTTAGTTTTCTGATGGTAGGAATGGTTTGAAAATTTTAAGAAGCGTTTCTTACTACATAATATAAAAACTCCTGGAGAAATTGCGTCGGCCGATATAGCATCTGCAAAAAAAAAATATTCCAGAATTCGCCGAAATTATAAAAATAAAGGCTCCACACCAGACAAGATATTCAAATCGGACAAAACGGGATTATTCTTATATTTTTCTTATTTATTCTTATTGTTTCGTATTTTTGTCTTATTTAATATTATTTTATTATTATTTATTCTTATATTTTTCCTATTTCTTCTTATTAATTCTTATTTTTTCTTATTTTATTATTATTCATTATTATTTTTTCCTTATTTATTCTTATATTTTTCTTATTTTTTCTTATTTCTTCTTATTGATTCTTATTTTTTCTTATTTTTTCTTATTGATTCTTATTTTTTCTTATTTTTTCTTATTTATCCTTATTTTTTTCTTATTTACTCTCATTTTATTATTATTTATTCTTATTTTTTTGTGTTCTTATACCTAACCTAACCTAACCAAACATAACCTAACCTAACCTAACGTAACCTAACCTAACCTAACCTGACCTGACCTAACCTAACCTAACCTAACCTAACCTAGCCTAATCTTATTATTAATTATTATTTATTATTATTATTCATTAATTCTTTTTGGAAAAAGCTGTATCCCTGTGGAAGTAGTACCTGCTGAAAATGTTGTATCACCGTAAGTTGAATACTAGAGACAATTAACATTGTCGTGGTGTTGGTGGAGAAAGTTGATGATATGGATTATTCAAGATATCGAAGACATATTGGAGGATCCTTGCGATTGAATGAAGAAGGATTGGTAAAATGTTGGCTGAACCTACGACAATTAATGACTCGGAAAGCAGTTGCAGCGAAGTAGCTAGTAGCGATTCAAATTTAATACAAAAAAATGACGGTTTAGGATTGGCTGATACATTAGAACATTTTTTTTATAGAAAATGATCCTATACCGGAAAGAAGTTTGAAGTTCAAGAGGGAATTACAACAGATCTTGGCCCCTATTTGTAAAGGCTAAATCCAAAATAATCCAGAATCCTCTGACGATGAAAACTCACAACCGATCTCGAAAAAGAGTCGAACATATGGAATTGTAAGTGATAGCGATGTTGAATGACTGATCTATTATATGTTGTTAATGTTTTTTTTTAATATATACGTATATACGAAATTAACTAACTTTGATATTTTTTTAGGAACGCAAACCCTAATTTTATATGAATTTCAAACCTCGTATAACATGGATTTGTATTACACGGTGTTTTTGTGGAACCATATAACCGTGTTATACGAGGCCTAGGTGTATTTCAAATGTTTTGTGATTTTTAAAGTTCTTGAGAATCGTAACTTTTCATTGAAATACAAAAAACCTTAGATTGAAATACTTCTTGTTACATCGATATATTAGGTTGACTCATAAATAACTTCCGATTCATGTAGACAGTTTCTATTGATTGTATATACTCACAGAGAGTCACCCGATAATTTTTTTTCACTATATAGATAAGTGGCCTATCAGTCATTAGACAACTATTTAGTGTGGAGGACGCTACAATGGTATTATTACGAACCCTTGAAATGGAGAATCGGAGCCTAGAAATTAGTTTGTGAATAAACTAATCCACGTCAAATGACAAGGAGTTAGCAGAGATACTCAATACGTCAATCTATAGTTTAACGCCACCTGGAAAATTTGGGGAAAGTCAGAAAATTAGGCATATGTGTACCACATAATCTCAGTGACCGAAATAAACAGACTGAATGTCTATTGCCACAAGTCTCTTCTCACGGTATAAAATCGAGCTTTTTTTGGACAGGAAAATAACAGATGAAAAATGTATCACCTATGAAAATATTGTCCGCAAAATACAATGGCTGGATAAGGATCAACCACCCCTACCGAACCCTAAAGCCAATATTATTGGCAAGAAAACTGTATTGTGTGTATGGTGGGAACGTCGAGGAATAATCCACCACGAGTTGAAGCGCAACGAAACGATTACTGCCGATACATACGTTCAGCAGCTGCAAAGAGTTCATGGAAAACTACTGGAAAATCGTCATAGACTCGCCAATCGAAAAGATGTTATCCTGTTACACGAAAACGCCAGACCAGACACGGCAAAAATGATTTAAGAAAAAAATCTAGAGCTCAACTGGTCTGTTTTTCCACATCCACCTTACTTACCAGATCTTACTCCTACGAAATACCACCTTTTCTTTTCCTTGCAGAAAGTTTTAAATGGAAAAATTGTCAGTAATGATGATCAAGTCAATCAGGCCATCCATACTTGTTTTCAGTCCAAAACCACCAAATTTTATAATTAAGGAACCGAACAGTGGTGAATACAAAATAGTTTAATATAATTTTGTAAATTTTTGGACTTGGAACGACTCAAACCAAAACGTGATTATTTTTAAAAAATAAATACACAAATAATACTGTTAAAATGTGGAATGATCTTCAATAATTTGCAACAGATTTCTTTTATTCGTAAAAAAAAATACTAACCTCGCTATAGCCCCTTTCCACGAGATATGAAAATGGAAAAGCTATCAAAAAATGATCTTGCAATAGCCTATAATGCAGGATGAGCAACAGACATATTTTTCTGAAGTCAGAACTGCTGATAACCCTTTCTAAGCTCCAGCCTAAATTCTTCATTAGTATGCTCCAATCATGTGTACCTTGTACATTTTATATTCTTCTCTTGACAAGGATCAGCCAACAGTCGACATGGATCACTTTGGGAATCACTGATCTAGTATTAACATCTAGATGTTATCTACAGTCCAGAATCGGTGCAAAAACTATTATTTTTTTAAAAAATAATTTAAGATTTTAATAAGCACGTGATTAATTATCGTCTAATAACATAATAATTTCATCAAACCCTCTGCAAATACATGCATTAAAACGTTGCATTTCAACACGTCATGTTTTTCTATCCACGGTTCGTATCCCACGATGCAAAAGCGCATTTTCAACTAGCCAACCAAATGCTCGGAGCTGTTTATTAAAAATTTTCCATCCTCTCTTTTTTATGAAACAATTAATTCCTCAGCGACTCCGTGCGTAAATTTTAACGACGGCCATGTTCAACACTAGTGAACTAATGTGACCGGATTTTCCGGTTTTCCTTGCAAATTTTAAATAATGAATTCCGAAACGTCTTCCAGCGCATGCGCACGCGGATATCCGTCGTATGGCCCCTGTGCGCAGAGGTCGGAATCGCACCGCGCAACGCCCTACCCAACACCACAATGACCATCATTGCGCGGGTCATGAATCATATGTCATTTGTGCGGTAATGTATGCACACATTACACGTTTCTGCAAGACTGTGAAATAATTCGCATGGTTTTAGTGGCGACTTGAAAACGTGTCCGTTACCATCTCGTCCGTCGTTGTTTATTTTAGACGAATCGCTCGAGTCGCTTCAGGGTTAAACATTTGTTTTAATTAAATAATTCATTCTCACGGATGGAATAATTATTTTTTATGCATGCATTGTTCAGCATTTGGAATTGAAATGATTTATCTTGCTGTAAACACTATTTTTTTTATGATTATACGCATAATTTATTGAAAGATTGAGATATTTAGTCGTAAATTAATATTAATGTTTCAGAATGTATTAAATAATTTAATTTAACTTTCAAACACAAATTTTGTTCAATCACTCCAGTGTGTACACAAGATCGCCGCCAATATGGCGACACTATCATCCGTTCGTTTATTCGCATAGACAGGGATGTTCATCGTCATATGTGAAAAGAGTAATAAATAAAAATATAATAATGAATACACATCGAAACGATTACTTTTTTAAAATAAATTATTATATTTTTATGCGTTATGAATACAGGTAACCCCCCGTTCATTGCGACCCCGGTGAGTGCGGATTCGTTATATTGCGATTTTTTATTAAGATTTTTTTATGATAGATTTGAAAAACATATTAACACTATCGTGGCCGCATTAAATTATCAAAAACTTACGCTATTGAAAGTATTACTTCGAAATGATGTAGCATTAGCAGTTGCAGATATAAAGATTCATTCACCGTAGACATTGTTCAGATGTGTATGCTAGATCACCGGCCACCATCGGCCGGCGCGATCATGATGCATATTGTGACATCATGCGGCCGACAATGGTCGAACCAGTGATGATGCAACATATGCATCGCCGGCCATGAAAGTGTTAAACAATTGAATAGAGGACATAAATCTTACACCAAACCCTACATGGAGAAGAAAGTTTTAAAGGAAGTAAAGGTTGGTTTCAGCGGTTAAGAGAACGATCAAAGAGGACTCGCTAGAGGACAAAAGAAGACTCCTTCTAGATTAAAAGGAACAAAGACTGTTTAACTCTTCTTCTCAGCAGAATAACGTCCACAGAAACTCCTCGTGACATGAAAGGTTATTCTAAAAACGATTTGCCGCTTCTACCCAACAATAAAAATATTGCGAGGATATTGAAGTCGAACTTTGAGCTCTCTTGATGTTGGACAAACGCCGGGTCATCTTCTGGAACTTCAGCCTCTTTCCATTGATGTAGTAGTCTTACCCCCGAATACCACATCCATCTTACACCCTATAAATCAAGGACCAAGCCATATTCAAAACTCCTTATTCAAGAAAAACAATATGCCACATATTCAAGAAACTGCTGGAGGTGAAAGTGATGCCTTTAGGGTATGGAGGATTCAATATAATATAATATAATCGATGAAGCATAGAATGAAATCATCCAGTCGAGTATGAAGGGTGTTTGGAAAAGGTTATTACAAGAAATTCTGAAATAATGTAAGACATTGATCTTTAAGCCATTTCCGAAGGCATAGAAGGTTGATGTAAATGATATTCAGACTTAATCAAAATCACACGTCTTAACTAATGAAGAGCTGCTAGAAATTGATTGCCATATCATGTCTCAAGGAAAAGACTTCTTGGAAACTGCTCTTGTGCAAAAATGTCAAAGCCACTGAAAAGGCGCTTTCTCTTCACAATCCTTGTTCGTGCAATTTAGTTAGTTATTGTGAAAAATATTATTCGGCGATTATTTTTTTTTATATATTGAACAGCCCTGTTCTGAAAGAGGCTATCGACTTCCGTCTATTGAAAAAACAAAAACAAGACTAATGGCCACCGGTCATACAGTAATATTCTATTACATTACGCGACCGCAACGTCACTCAACACTTCAGCTATCCGCGATTGACAACTGTTATGGATTCCCTGGCCATTTTTATGCGAATAATATTCGATACTTGCCCGCGTCGGTGATGAATGGGGTCTCAACATTCAATCATCATCAACGGTTTCATCTAAAATCAACTAATCCATCAATGTATCAGAGCTGCCAATGAATCATGCATCATCTCGCCGTATGAAAGCTGGGCTTTTGCGATGATGTTAATTTGCATAGAGTCAGACGATGCATAAAACTAGTTTTATGGCCAAATTGTTGCATGATGATTGATCGAGATGAAGCTTTATTAATCATCGTTATAGTTTTACTATATATTACGACGCTATTCATAAATTTAAACAATCTTGATTTGATAACAGTATTATATTAGAATAAACTTCCATTTAATTCATAAAAACCTGTCTGGATAAGATAATGGACAAGATCCTATTAAGTATTCCTCAAGACTGGTCAATTCGAGGAATTTTTAGAAAATTACGACGTATAACTTCGATAATAATTTATAATTTCGATTTCTATATAAAATTATTTAAGGCCATATTTCCATACTACGGTAAATCCGATCTACCATTCTCAATAATCGTATATATTAACTGCTTAGGGTCATGGCCATTCTCGTCTCGAGGTATTCATATTTGTCTCCAGTCATCTTGGTATTCGACCGGGTAATATGTAAAAGCAGGGATTGCGTAAGCATATACGTCACCTTTCTCTTCTTCTTTATCTGTTTACATTGTCGATTTCATGTACTATAATTTATAAACTTGCTCTGCTAATAATGTTTATTTAAAATATCCATTTCGAAGCAATTCTGGAACGTAATTTTCGGTATTTCGTTTAACTTCTTCGGCAATTATTTCTTAAATTTGCAAAAACCATCCTTAACTATCCATATTTTTTATGTGATATGTTTACACCGTTTCCCGCTATAGTATACAATATTCCTGTTAAAAAAACTATGCAAAAATATAACGCAAGATATATTCTTCAACTTGATTAAAAAAAATTATAATAATAAATCAAGAAAGTCTATCACGCCGCGTTGTATGTTGACCCGATTCGTGTGCACATGAGTGTCTAGCGCGTCGCAATGACAGTGTTAAATATTAAGGAAGTAGTATAGTCCTTTTTAGTTTAACACATGAATATTATTTGTTTTTTTTATGTCCTTTAAATATTACTGTGGGTCTGAAATAATTATTTTACAGTTAATCGAAGATCTGATTAATTTTTTAAATCTTGAAACGAAAACTTTGTAAAAATTAATAAAAAAGCAGCATACAATTCTGTTCATATCTTCGAACATATAGAGTTGCCAAGTTGAGGTCCCTAATATTGCAATGCTCGGGGTAGTAGCCCCTCCTGCTCCTACCCCTCTGATAAGCCCTGTATGTGCTTACATATAATGTAATTGTACTATTGGCAAAGAAGTTATGATTTTTTTTATAAATTTAAATGCCAAATTAAAGTCCCTTTTGCATCCCATCGTACTCTCAAAAGTACTCTTCTACAGTTAGATCTGCTCTTGGCGTAGATTTTTCTATCTGCCACTTTGAAAGTCTTTGCCGATAACGTCGTCGTTTCAAATGTAATGTAATGTAAATGTACCCTTTCAAATATGGAAAGTGAAAAGCAGCATTTTCGGCATATTTTACTTTTTACTATAGAAAAGGTAAAAATTCTTGTCAAAAAAAATATAAAATGTGTATGGAGAAGATGTATTGACAGAACGCCAGGGACAAAGCTGGTTTGCAAAATTTCGATCCGAAAATTTTGATGTTGAAGATGCACCACGTTTTGGAAGGCCAGTTGAAGCTGATGAAGACACAATAAAGGCATTAATTGATGCAAACCGGCGAATAACATCTCGTGAGATCGCTGAGAGATTAAATTTATCGAATTCGAACGTTCGTGATCATTTGAAACGCCTAGGTTTAATCTGAAAGTTCGACATATGGGTTCCTTATGTTCTTACGGAAAGAACTTGGTGGGGTCGCGTTGACGACTGTGATTTGCTTCTCAAACGTCAAGAAAATGATCCATTTTTGAAGCACATCATCACTGAGGACGAAAAATGGGTTGTCTAAAACAATGTTAATCGCAAGAGATCGTGGAGTAAAAAAGATGAACCGGCTCAAAGCATTTGGTGATGCTATTTGGTGGGATTTCAAATGAATCGTTTTTTTGAGCTTCCACTGGACAACACAACGATCAATTCTAAAGTGTACTGTCATCAGCTGGATAAATTGAATGATTAACTTAAACAGAAAAGGTCAGAATTGACCACCAAGATAATGCGAGACCTCATACAAGTTTGTTAACTCGCCAAAACCTTAAAGAGCTCGGATGGTATATACTGCCACACGCACCATATATTATCCAGATCCGGCACCTTATGGATTATTATTTGTTCCGGTCTCTACAAAAATGTTTAGACGGTAAAACCTTTACTTTAAATGAGGAGGTCAAAAATCAGTTTTTTGCCAGAAAAAAAATAATAATTTATGAGCAAGGAATCATGCTACTGTCAGAAAGATGACGATTCAATAAAATATTTATTCACTATAAGAAAATCGTTCATTTTTATAAAAAAACCTTCACCTCAAAAAATGTTTTTCTCTAAAATAACATTGTCTAAATGCCAACTGATAAATAATGCTGAAAGAATGATCTTTGAATGTAATGATTATCGCAGTAATCATTCGATTCCGATTGAAAAGCATGAACGTAGTGTTGCGGGCTAGCCCGCGCAAGCTGCGCAGTTGTGTCCGAATCGCGTCCTTCGGCGCGCAGCCTTAATTAATCAAAGCGCGGCTGTCGCACGCATGCGCGGTATGCTCGGCCGGTCAACGCACTCCACCACCCCGCCACCCCTCCACCCCGCCACCCGCTTTGCTGCGTCGGCCACATTGAGGCGGCGACAACAAAAAAGTGGCCGCGGGATACGAGCCGGCCCGCCACTCTCGAGTTTCGATTGAGCCAGGTCAGTGCATCGACGAAAACACGTTTGCGCCAATTGCGCACTCTTCAAAAAGTGCATCGCTGTGCGCACTATCCATTTCGCCGACCACGGGCATCCGATTTCAGGCCGGGGCAGACCTGCGTGCGGCAGACGATGCCCTCTCGCGGTCGACGACGACGCATTTGACCTCTGATCGCGATCGAAATTTGGCTCGTCCAGAATCTATGAACTTAATTATCGGAAACGAAGAGTGATAATCGAAGACTACGGCTTTAGATTGGATACTAATTAAATTGTATAATTAAAAGTAACGATAGAACATGACTTCCTTGATATCTAATCGGAGAGTCTTGCCGTACAAGTAAATCCGATTCTTTTGATGTCTATCATCTCGTCACCAGAACGCGGTGTAAGCGTTATGAAAATTGTCTTTGATGGCACGTGTGAACGAATACCAGCATCCGCTCGTGCGCAATTACACGCGTTCACACATATCCACAATAACTCTAGGGATATGATATTAAATTATCCTGCAAAATGTTTGGCTTTCAGGATGACCACTGTAGAACAAATATTTTAAAAAAATTCTCGCTGGAAGTCTAACGTCGTCCTTGGGAGCGCGCTTTCCATATGACCAAATTGTGCGGCGCACACAAGCGCCGAGAGGGAAAAATTTCTCAATATTAATTATTAATTTATTGAAATGAATTACATTCGACATAATCGACATTATATAATATATATGTTATTAATTGCCTGTAGTTCGTCTTTTCGAGCAAACCGAACGTACAGTATCACTAATGCCGGGTACTGTAGGTGCGATACTGGTCATCTTGATGGTATGCACCGTAGTTTCACCCTGTTCTTCGACTGAATATTATCGCCTCATTATTTATTTCTGACTGTTTCAAAAAAATGGGGACCGATGACTTTTTCAGCCATAACACCGCATCGACCAGTGCATTTTTGGGATCCAATTGATGCTGATGTTATTCCCTAGAATTCTCAGTACCTCAAAATATGCAGTTTTGTTTATAAATGTATATATTTCAATGAGAGTGGGCCTCATCACTCATTATCAAGTTGTTGTTGTTTTTTTTTTTGGCTACGTGTTGTGAAATTGAATAGGCGCGCTAAGTATCTTGTGGAAGAGAACGCCTTGACCATTTGAATGCTGGTGATACCCAGTTGAACAGAGTAAAGACGAGTAGAGGCAGATGAATCCTCAAGAACATTCAGTCGAACTACTTCCACCATGCGTTAGTAATCTTCTGGGAAAAAATCCTAAACCACTCACTCATCAAGATCTTTCAAATCGTGGGATTAAGTTCCGAATCAAACATTAAAAAGCTCTGGTATTTTCTGAAGTTACAATAATGTATCTTTATATAGTATAATCTATCTCTTGAAATTCGATGCCAAAATCATATGGTAACGTTTCTCTCATAATATAACTCTCCATCGCGAAAGAAGACAAATATTCGACTTCGTGTTTCTAAAGGATTCTTCTCTACTTTGGGCAGCTAGCTTGAAGAAAAGATTGACATCCATCCTGCGAAACAACCGATTAAAGACCTTATCCTTCGTATTGCCTGCGATGCTATGGTTTTTCTGAGCTAAACCCTTTTTGGTTTTAGCTTTGATCCCAAGATTCTTCCACTTTATAATTCCACTTCATAAACTGACTAGGGGTTATGTAAGTGGAAGACCCCATTAACCTCCGAATGTTTTATAAAAATGGTTATGTAGGTAGTTTGGCTCGTTGGAATTAATTAATTTAATGCCATCTATCCTTTGTTGAATAAGTAATTATAAAACAAATAATATGAATTATTTCAATCCAACTGAAATAATATTAAAATTAACCAGTGTCGTAGTTTGACACTCATTCACCTTGCGTCTTTAGAATCTTTATAGAATCTTTATGTAGATGAAAGGCGTTTTGGAATCTTTTATATATAAATTAATAGTCAAATAAATACATAAATAATCCTATCTAGAGTGACGGTTTTCAAATCGCTCACCTTAAGTGCCTTGAGATCTTTTAGTCCCTATTCCCGCTATTTATTCTCAGTTGTTTTATCATATCATATAAGTATGATCTCCATGTGGAGGCTCTATTCAAAGGAAAGCTCTTAGTCTTGATAAATCTAATGATATAGATACGCAAATTAGTTTTCTCAGAAAAATGTGTTATATTAGATTGTCATATTAGGAATCGTTCATTGTAGGTGAAAAATATTCTTGTTATGTTTCCTCAGTAATCATTCAATAACTGTTGAAGTTATTCGAAGTAGCGAGTAAAATACAACAATTAATCAAAGGAAAATGTACCAAAATATTTTATATAACTCAACTACCACACTTGGCTTAGCTTAAGTCACCTGAGTTCTTTTCGAAAATTCTTAATACTTACTCTATAACTC
The DNA here is from genome assembly GCA_022495035.1 of Philopotamus ludificatus. Taxonomy (NCBI): domain Eukaryota; kingdom Metazoa; phylum Arthropoda; class Insecta; order Trichoptera; family Philopotamidae; genus Philopotamus; species Philopotamus ludificatus. The sequence continues at coordinate 65,501 of JAGXCT010034165.1, forward strand.
TACGATCGTTTTGATTGATAGTTAGAAATATTTTCTAATAAATTAACGGCTAATGAAAATAAATCAAATGCAGATTTATTTGCTGAAAAAATCTGCACTTACAATCTCCGCCGTGTTGTCGCCAATTTAAAGAGTTTATTAGTTTCTAAATTCCACAAAATATTTGTAATCGAGATGCGATCACGAACCCGGTCCCACTTACCGACTGGATATTTGTGACCCTCTGACCTCATAATACAACACCAACTATCTAACAGCAAATAGAGAAATCCGATAGTTAACAAATGGCACATTCACCGTCGATATTAAATAATTAACGGTCCCAATCTAAATATCACCAGAATCATATACACAATGTGTCGCGGAATGCGAAATTGAATCTTCGCCGATAACTTCTTTGATTTTGTGTCAATAATTGCGCTCGATGAGATAGATGGCCAGTGAGAGATTTCTATTCGAATGGCGTAGTTAAAATTTCGCTCACATTGGCCGCTAAGATTTGCACGGACATGTAAATGTCGGGACGATGGCTTTGTCGTGCGGTCGAAATGCGTATACGCGTACGGCGCAGCCATTTTGAATTTTCTGCGCAATTTGTACAAGTCAAACAAGAAACAATTGCCAGATGCATTATTGATGGGCGAACTGCACCAACTTGCCATAATGCTGAAAAACCACTTTTTTGATGCACGCACGCACACACATGCAAGTGCATTCGATACGTGCAACCGCGACCGTGTGCATGTGCACGTGTGTGTCTGTGTTGGCTCCGGCGTTATGTGCACTCGATTCAATGGCGTTAAAGAACAGAGGTGACCATGATTTCCTTAATTGCAATACCAACAATTAAGAATCGCACCGTAAATAATATTCGCATCGGCTATAAAAAAATATGCGTTAATGCGTTTTTTTTTTTGAAACGCATCATAAACTTTTTATTGTATTAATAAATTAATGTTTAAATACGATTTAATTAAAGACTTTCTAATCTGAAAGCCACCTTAACCGTAATATATGTTTCCCCTATTTTATTTTATTTTCATAAAGAGAATGCGTGATTGGCATTACAGAATAACCCAGGTCGTCAATCACGCATAAAAACATAATAGTTACGTGAATGAAAAAAAGAACATATTTAACTATAAAGAAAAGAATAACAATAGAGAAAGAAAAGAATTATGAAATATCAATGAAACGGCGATATTTAACATCATATTGTACATATTCGGCCAAGTGGTTGAGCAAAGTTTTTGCTCAACCACTGGTTGGCGGAGAGTTTCTGAGAGCACCTGTCCTCACATTTGGCGAAAGAAAAAGCACACGAGAATGATCTCGATGGTAGTGAAGTAGCACCCATAAGGACAACTCGCACAGTACAATATATATTATATACTGCGCCAACCAAAAAGTAAATCGAGCTTCTTTTCTCGAGGGTTACATATCCCAGTCAGCCCTGTACCCATGGGCTGGGGTATAAACGTGGATAGAATCCAAACTCCCTCATGTAGAGATATCTAAAAAAAATCTTTTGTATCTTATCTAATCTGAGCGAATTCGAGGCGTCAAAAGGCGCCCATATAATGGTACCTGATTCAAGCACGCTCCGAACCAATGCATCGTATAACACTCGTATGACTAAGGTGCTACGTATGTGATGAGAATTTCTCAAGATAAAGCCCAACATTCTTGATGATCTCATACACACGTCCGATACATGTAAACTAAATTAGTCTTCCTATCCTCCGGGGACAGGAAGGCTTGTTAACCATAAACATTTTCGGCGCTGACTGCTCTCATCCTTGAAACGCGACAGGTCCACTAGAACTTTGGACATACAGTGTAGTGCTAATTTGGTACTACCGAAGAATGTTGATGATCCCATGGACGGAATACGTCAAGAATACAACCGTCCTTCAACTTCTTCGCATGAAGCGAGGGCATCCGGGCACAGTGAAAACACGTAAAACTGAGTAATTTGGATCATTCGTAGACCAAAGTATCACCTTCTGCACATCACCATTGAGAGAAAAATAGAAGGTAAACTGTTGTTGGGAAGAAAGAAGTTTTCGTAGCTCCGTAACATTCTCATTACAGGACCGGATTGAGAGCTCCAGAATTGTTCAAGCTTTCCAAAGGTTTGGTCTAGGTTTGGTTTGGTTCAGGGTTTGATCTATTATCTTATTCAATAACAGACATTATTTTTTGTAAATAAATAGAAAAAACTTGGTTTAATTAATAACGTCTGGCCCACAAAGTGGAAAAGGTTAAAATACACCTTTTTAATTTATTTTTTAGATTTATAAACGAATAACATTATGTATTTTATTTCATTTTAATTTATTACGATTTAATCTCGATTTAATCCGCTTCTCTCATACAAACGTAACCATGGACATGGTTTTATTGGGAACATATAGTGCAGTAGTTTCTTGTTCCCTTCTGCATCATCGTTAGTTAGTTAATAATTTCATTAATTGTGATATAATGATCTTAAGTCAGCCACAACTGCATGTCTATGAGTGTCACTCAGAGATCCACAAAAGTTAATAGTAATTAAATAATAGATGTAAAAAGCATTAATTATTTAACGTGCATTTTAAATGAACAATACATTAAATACGTATTCCATATTCCCTTCCCGGTTAAAACCATGGTCACCCCATCCAGAATGCGTGCCCGCGCAATGTGCAAAAAGTTTTCGTAGCAGAATGGAACCGGCAACAGGATCTCTCCATCAAGCGCAGGAGATTGCAGTTACTGTACTGCAATTAACCGAAATGCATCTGCGGAGAGCTAAATACTTACTTACTAAAACTGGTATGCGCGCGCACACAATCACCCAGAAATAACTATTTTAGGAAGGAAGTCGACTCTAAAGCCAATTTATTGGGTGTGCAATCTCGGCCATCTATACATATCGCTAAATGGCCGACGTTAAAATTAAATAAAGTCATGTGTCTGCTTTATGGCGGACTTTACGACGATATGGCACTAAACCACCGCAGCCAGTGTTGTGTGAAACACTGCGAATCGCGCTAAAAGCACATTGGCGCAAAATGCGAGGAAAGTATTTAGATCGAGATCGGGAAATGGTCATTCAATAGTTATGTATTGATTGTATATGATTTAGATAAATAAAGTATTCAATTTTAATAAAAAGGCTATAAAGAGAAAAAAACTAACTGAAGATAAACGAAAGACTTCTGCAATGGATTGTGCAATGACGCATTTGAAATCAGATGCAGTCCATATTAAAATCCAGTCTACGATCTAAACTACTATTTCGGCAAGAACCATGTCAAGAAAATTTTGAAATCGGGATTTCTTGCGGAATCTTTAACCATGAAACCGTTTCTTACTCAAAAAATTCAGACTACTCCTCCGAATTGGATAAAAAGTCTTCAAATTGTTATTGATCATAACTTAAAAGAGTTGTACTTCGGATAAAAATAAATCTATTAATCGGATTATTTGGGAAACGTACAGTCAGTCGAAAGTAAGCAAAGAACATTCTTCAGTAACCAAAACCCATTTTCCCGAATTTTTTTAATAATAATATATTTAATACACATAATCGACATATATCAGAAAAACATGTAATTAATAAAGCACATAAGCAAATTCCCAATATATAAAATATTTTTAAGATGTTACCCTTAGCGTGACCTTACCCGACAGCTTATATTTTATAAAAAAATGTAGGTAGTTTGGCGCGTTGGAATTAATTAATTTAATGTCATTTATCCTTCGTTAAAAAAATAATTCTGAAACAAATAATATAAATTTTAATCATAAAATTAAAAATTAACCAGTGTCGTGGTTTGACACTGAGAGGAATATTCCCCTTGCATCTTTATTGAAGCTTTATATGAGTGTATGGCGCTTTAGAATCTTTCTGGCATCCCATCCATCTATCGTAGTCAAATAAATAAATAAATAAAAAAAATTAAAGAATCAGATTTTTCTAACATTCTGCATAATTCTGAAATGCTATTTTTGGTTTGGCTTTCAGTGATTCCGTCTTTATCATATCAATGTTGACAAAACGTCGTCCTTATTTGTTATTTTTTTCATATTAAGTTTAGAATATAGTCACAAAAGGACATAAAAAAATATAGTGTTGGTGTTTTTTTTCAATTTTTTTTTTAAATTTTTCAAACCTTGTACATTCAGTGGTATGTTTGATCGTCTTCATCGCTTCCCATTGCCATTTTTTTCTCATGCGATGTCGTTTCGAATTTTATCTCATCGTATTGCATTTTTATGTTCGGCTTTAAACACCGTGTTTTGCCGCCATGCCTAGAGATTGATAGATGTATTGGTTTTATAAGAAGTTTTTTATATAAAGTTATGCCATCATAGCCTCGCCATCTGAGCCAAATAAACGTCAATCAGCAATACCGCCGTTGTACGTTGCAATTGCTTCCTCATCATTAATTACATGGTTTTTATTAAATGTTAATTTTTTTTATATGAGAGGTCAATTGATGGGTTATTGATCAGCGCTGAAATATTGTCAGGCATCAGTCCTGACCAAATTGGGGGTACCGGAGCATCCCGCGTTGGGTGAGGTTAAGGTTTCCGCCAAACCGGTCGGCACTGTTAACCGCCGCGTGCATTTTTCAACTCGTTTCTCAAAACGAAAAAAGAGGTATGAAAAAGGCACAAGACAAGATGGAAGCACAAAGAGGTATTTTTCCGAATCGATTTAGAGTTGCATCCAACCGGTTTCGACAGCATCCGCTCATGATGAAAAGTTGTTTGGAATCTTAAAATCACGATGCCATTTTATAGTTTATCGACCTCCATGTGGCTGTGACCATGGCGATTACAAAACGCCAAGACGCTTTCGGGTGAAAATTTCTAACCATAACTGTGCGCCGCAATTTAATAACCCGTAATAAAATTGATAGAAAGCCACTGTTCGGATAATTTTTTTTCGCATCCATCGACTCGTGCGAACGATAATGCGTATTTTTTTAACACTCGCATACATATTTGTCACGGTTAAATATAATACAGGCCGGATATTGTACAGTAGAAAACGATAGATCGCACTAAAGATCAGATATAATCTGGCAAATTCAATTGAACACCGCTCCATTAATATTTCCAAAATAAACACCCGCGGCGAATTGATTTCACGCATCTTGAAAATTTCAATATCATTCTTTTTAAATTATTTTCTCTTGATTTAACTTAATTTCTGCGATTTTTAACCTCCTCCTCTCCGTGGGCCAAACGTATTGGCCCAAAAGATGTTTTAACCGTTTAGACGCCACGGCGTGCAGGCACGGGAAATCGTCTAACCACCAGCGCCACGGCAAACGCTACTACGAATTTATTTATGAATAAATATAATATTTTTAAATGAAAATGAATGCAGGTACATCTTTTCAAGGCAATGTGATTGTTAGAATGTTGATATGTTTAGCTGTTTCATTTTATTTGAAGTTTATACGGCGTACGGTAAAAATCCATATGCTTGGCGATTAAAGGGTTAATTATCTAATTTAAAAAAAATAATGTCTTCTTTCGAATTGGATACCAGATCAAATCCCATAGATGCTTCTTATTCATTTTCCCAATGAATATGTCTTTTATGAATATGAATATGTCTTCTTTTGAATTTGTAGTGGGTAGTCAACTCTCCTATAGCGCTCCCTGTTATAGAGCGGCAATCCTTTATATGTACAGTTAACTCCCCACTAACACTAAAATCGGGACCGTGTAAGATGGGATAGTGTTATTGGGGGTAAAGCCTGGCACGTGTCGAATACACAGACGCTAGCCAACGTTTGACTGTGTGCACCACTACGAACTTGGCTGTGTGTGCAGCCGAACTATGTCAAATGAATAGTCGGCCTTGTAATGCGTTGTGTGGCAGCGTGAATGCGACCGTTCAGAGTTTGGGGTTGGCGGCGAATATTTCAACTCAACGTGTAATTCGGGATAGTGTAATTGGGGGGTCCACTGTATAGTGCTTCTTCTAGATTAAAAAAACCTAATCCAAAAGTTTGTACGATTACCTAGTCTTCTATAAGTCAGATTTCAACAGCACGGTCAGAAGTTTAAAGAATATTAAGTCATAATTGTTATATGAACCAATGGTATGGCTTGTAGGTAACATGAATATTATTTCGATAATGTTTAAGTTAACCAAGACTGGACTATGGGTGTCCGATGAAAACTATGAGACCAGAAGGTATGTAAGTGGAAGTGATCCCATTATGTTTTATATATAAATATTTATGTTGGTAGTTTGGCGCGTTGGAATTAATTAATTTAATGCCATCTATCCTTGGTTGAATAAATAATATAAATTTCAATCCTACTGAAATAATATTCAAAATAACCAGTGTCGTAGTTTGACACTGAGGAAAATATAAGTGTGAGAGACTTGCATCTTTAGAATCTTTATCGAATCTTTATATGGGTGAATGGCATTTTGGAGTCTTTCTGTTATCGCATCCATCCACCATAGTCAGAATAAATAAATATATGATTGATAACAATAATTATCAATGATGGGAAATATAAATAAAACATCGCGAAAATTAAGGTACTGCCGATTTTTGCTAGATGCGTGGAATCATTCCGCCACGAAGGTATGATATGTATATAAATCGTATAAAATTAACGTTTTTTTTTCAAATGAAACGCTTTTAATATATGTAAAACAAATGAATTATTATTTATATACGTTTAAATTTCCTTTGTTTTTGAATTGTATTTATGCACATAAAATATGGTGATGAATGTACGTAAGATTTATTTATGCTCATCGCTTTACGGTGCATTATGCATTTTTCAATTGGTTTCCGTCAAGTTGTCAGCTGTTTGCGCGGTTCGGTTGGTAACCTTGAATTTCCGTGAGCGCATAATCGTTTTCGCCATTTTGTCCCTCTCAAATGTTTAATTCGTCGGCGGCCAAACGAACGCTGAATCATGACCCGCATAACAATCTTGGCATTGCGGCGCTCCCGCCACCCGGGGCCCTAACCGTCAAACAACCTCAAAAATATTCTTTGCGCTCCAGACGTACCAACATCACGCTGTTGGGCAATAAATTAGCTGCCTGTAATTATTTTAATGGCCCTCCCGCCGCCCCACCCCACACCCGCCCACCCCCCCCCCCTCTCTCCTGACGAGCCAAGTCTGACGTTGTGCCGGTTGGCAACCCTCTCTTTACAATTTGAAACATTTTACACCCGTTTTTATATTGCGCGATATCGATTCGGGGGGCGCGTACCCAAAAGAGGTGATCAATCTCTCTCCCTCTATCCAATCCTGACCCGGATAATCAGAGCCCGTCGGGTCAAACGTTCAAACGTCGCTAATTTTCGCCGAGGCGGCCGTCTTTGCCGCGCGAATTTGGGTGTGTGCGTCGTTTAATCGGTCAGTGTTGCCATGTGTACGTGCGCACCCCGGCGTGTACGTGCGCACATGTCCGCACCGCGAGGGTTAACGAGCGGGGTGAACGACCTCGACGAAAATGGGGAGACATATTGTTTGGGTAGTCAGACCATAACCTACACAACACTACCTTACTTAACTCCGCATAATGGCCACTGAAAAAACCGAGACCATTGTTTTCGTACATCGTGCGTTCATTTGCACCAAGCCATCACATGCACGGGAACAATATCACGTTGGGACGGCCATTATTATTTGAAAATTGACAGTTGGACGGAATACAACTAAAAATGCATATAAACAGGAGGGTTTTAATTATTTTTTTAATATAAATAAAGATTTATCGATATGTCGACTGTACAAAATTTTAACATATTTTAACATTATGATCATGAAATGTTTTCAACGTTTGAGTGTAGTCTGAACAAATCTTATAGAATATATAAGATTTGTTCAGACTACATTTGGGAGTACCAAAAAAATCCAAGTTTAATGAATAAATATTTTCCAATTTTCTACCTTTGGCGCTTCTCGTCGCAACCTAATCTTCCGGCGCCTGTGTGCGCCGCACAATCTGACCATATGGACGGCGCGCCTCTGAACGAAAGATAATTAACAATATTAATATATACAATTAATATTAATCGAATCTATCTTTAACAATTTATTATTTAATTAACATACCAATGATAGATAGGTTCGAAGAGTGATGTACTGCACAAAATATGCGACCCGGGTCGTATTTCGGGCTTTAAATAATACAGAATTTGCATCAGTGTCATTATAATAATTTATAATGTCAGTGTATTTTGAAAAAACCATGAAAAATCTCGCAAAATTTTCAAATATTGACATTATTTGCATCCATTTTAATTATATTTATTTATCTGTTAATGACAAACTTTGAAGCTAATAATTAAAACAAGTAAATATCAACGAAAAAAATATATGAAATAAAATAAACGAATTGGAAACTATTCGTCGATTCCTCCTATAGCGCTCTCTGCAGTTTACTATAGCGCGTATGTCTACAAAACGCTAAATTTTCAAGGTAAAATTTAATATTTCATAAAGATGTAATACATTGAAACGCGAAATAAAGATCAATGTCCTTTAATCGATAGTAACATATGACAAGCGCACGTGAACAAACTAAAAATGTAACAAGGTCATAAAATATGTGAATGGAAAAACGATTGACGTATTGATTTCGTTAAATTTACGAAATACAATAAAAAAACGTATCCCCAAATTTTGTATGGGTGCCTAGACTTCTATACGGCAGGTTTTTAAAGAATGGTATTTCGTGGCCATATTTCTGACAATATTTTTTTATAATCGTATGACAGAAATTGACTTTATTTCTGAACCATGTTATTCAAACCCGTATAAAAAGAGAATATATATCAAGATTTTTTAATGATGTTCTATGATAATTTACTGACAATCTTTGCATGTACATAAACCACATAACTGCACACAGTATATATGTAAATTGTGTGGTTTCGTGTGATATTTCATTTTATTTATTATTCAGTCTCTATGTATATTTTTATATAAAATACTCTCTGATAATATATCTAGACGTTGCGATACTGAGAATAGTATATTTTTATTTTAATTTAAAGAAAACCTTCACCCATTTCTAGATAGATATAGATATACATATAAACGAACAGCAGAATTGTTTCGTTAAAATGAAATGCATTTCTTTGAGCAAAATTCAATTTCAATTCCTGACAATGCGTATTGTCAGGAGTTATATATTTTTATCCTGATTTCCAAAGTAAGAAAGCTATTGAATTGCTTTCAAATCTTATATTTTATTATTTAAAACTATCGAATATATTTATATTGAAGTAAAGTTGAGTGATGATACGTGGGCAACGCGTGCATTTGTATACGGATTGCAATATAATATCCATTGAATGCAGACTGTCTTATAAAATCAATGAAACCGAGTGTGAAGAGACAACCGGCCGGCAGAATAGAACGAGATCAAGCCGAAAGCTCCTCGGGGTCAAGATTCGCAGCAGCTTTTGCAGATTCCAACACACCGGGAGCAATCCGCATCGATGTCGGAAGGTGGATCAGAGGCGAGGGGGGGGAGAGATTGACTATGAAACTACATGGTGATAAGTCGACGTGAGACAAGGATATTCAAACAAGGTGTTGGCCAGCTGATCCTTCACCTGATCCAGGCATTTTACACCAAAGTGCCAGATTCCAGTATTCACTCTCACTTGATTTTAAATCCGATCATTATTATCAACTACCGATCATCACTCATCTAGTTTTCGATCCCTTCTTTGAAGAAAAAATAATTAAGATACTTGTTTAAATGGTTTTCAACTTTAACCGATCCGTCACGGCGGTTTGAAACCAAGCGCGTCGTACGAAAGGGGTCTATTTATAATGTAAAATACATCACAATCATTTCACGTCAAGATCTTCTAAAAATAAAAATAGTTATTCATGACATGCTTTATTTTAATAAAAACTTGGTCCATTTTTTTTAGATTATTCCACTAATCAATATGACGCATAAATGACACGCACACTCGGCGATGTCTCGCCGCAGACTGAAGTCTCGCAGCACGTGTCAATCGCACGTTTCACTCGCACTTGGCAAGGTCAATGATTATTTATAATATTTATTCTGGTGCTTATTTCTTACTTTATTGTGATTTTCGAAAAGATTTTACATATTTGTAAATGTGGAGAAAGAATTTTTCATCAAAAATAACACCATTATGATGCATCGGACTCTGTATTCGGACTCCGGACACGACCCTATGCGATTTCTTTCCATCCCCAAGGTTGAAACATCAGTAGGAAATGCTTCAGAGATTCGAAAAAGCACTGGCACAATTGTTTGATGTATCTAACGAAGACTTCTCGATAAATTTTGGAAGCAGTTGGAGGATACAGACTTTGATATGGAGTTACCAGAAAGATACAAGAAAGTGATGAATAACTCCGTCTGAAGGTCTAACAGCATTGGTGGCTAGTGGGTAAACTATTTGGGGGTGCTACAGAAGGTTAAAAAATAAAAATAAAATATTTCAAAAGTGACTCAATATGGACGGCGTGGGACTGCTTCGAGTCGCAGCGCAACACAGCGAAGAGACAACCCCTCTCCCCATCCCGCTACTGCCCCGCATCCATCCAATACACGCCGATGGTAGCGCTGACGATCAGACAGCGGTCTTGCTCTACACTAAATATAAATTTAATTTATATTTTCATATACAAAATATGATACATAATCAATCGACACATAGGTGTATATTTTTTTCCGTCAATATTCTTGGGGTTGCTGCTGCTCAACAGTGTAGATAGACGAGCCGCCCGTGTCTAAAAGTGAACCAGAATATGTACCAAAACTTTCTGGCGACCCTAGTCACGCCTTGGATTAAATAAGTTGCCACGAAGTGTTCCAACAAGATTCTATACATACGGCCAAATAAATTCAGAAGTAGCTCGCGGATTTTTTCACTATGTTACCCCCAGTTTGGAGGCTACAGCCTCCAAACTCGCCTGACTGCAATCCTCTTGACTATTATGTGTGAAGCACGGTTATAAAGATCACTAATAAGGCTCTCCGTAACAATAAATACGAGAAAGCGATTTTTCTATGCATTTCGAGATTAATCTTCTTGTATTTAGAGTCGTTTTGATGCTATAATTATTGCTGAAGGTCGCATTAATGAATAAGCTTGTCCTTCGTCTGTTTTTAGGGTTAGACATAATAAACGTATTATAATAAATTAAATTAATTGCATATTATCGAGTAAGAATGGTTCGAATATTTCAGCTGAAATTGTTCGAAGAAATTTATGAAAAATTTT